>JAYXIM010012371.1:0-52400 GCA_037575425.1 Anastrepha fraterculus | reverse complement strand
TGTGCTGGCCGTTTCGCATCGCTAGCTATGTAGTGGTTTGAATTGTTGTTGCTGCTGCATAGCACTCCCCTTCAAGTGATTTTCTATTGCTTTGATTTGTTCAAATTTAGCTTCACTCTTCGTGGCCTCTGCCGATGCTTTTTGTTGCCATTCCCAGTTTGGAATCGTTTCAGCTCAGCAATGCCGATTTGCGGGCGAACATAGCACCGATTCGCGTGGAGGTGGCAACCAAATCGCACAACAACTCCTACACGCATTGCAAACAACAGCAAATACGATGCAACAGTTGACGGAGTTGGCAAATGCTCGGAGATCGAAGTGAACTAAAATGCAGTCGATGCTGTTGCAATTCACTTGTGGGAGGGATATCAAAAACGTGTCAAAATGTACGGATTCACTTACAGAAGTGGACAAAATTCACACTTCTGCTTTCTGAAAGTACATGCATAAGTACGCCTAACTATTGAAAAATATTATATTTCATAGATACTAAGGTAGTGCCAACGATTTGTTTTAGTCGATGTTATAGTATATCAAAAAATGATTATAAATTTACGTCTCGAAAACTTTGGAAGCATGTTGTGGGAAGTCTCTCGTACGATTTAGTGGTGCCCATATACTCCTAACGTCGCAGACAAAATCGAACTCGCTCACAAAACAACAACAAAACTCATTAACTATAAAATGATAATAGACATCAGCACTTTTCGAATTGAGGAAGGCTACACTAACTTTTATAAATATTTTAAATATTTTTTAATGTAATTTTGAGTGAACGCGATATCTAAACTCTTACTTCTTTTAATGTCTAGCAGGCTTGGGATCGTCAGCCATCCACAGTACTTTATTTTTTATCCGAGAGACGAAGTGGTTTCACCATATTAGCAACTAGAGGGGGAACTTGAGTATAAACTAGTGGTGTCACAAAGGGCCTCCAGTTCTAAGTGGATTGCTTCTGGATATCCTTATGGAAAGTGGCAACACCCGTAACCAACCCTAACCTATGCGTACTTGTGTTGATTCGGGTTTCGCAAATATTTACGAGATTCCAAAAACAAGCAATTTTAAAAAGAGGTATTAAACAATTTAAACTTAAAATTAATAATTCCATTACTACAAAGATCCTGTGAAAAATCTGTGCAAAATTAAAAACTACTTAATTGTTTGGGGTAAGCCTTTTTTTACTTTTCGACATACGAGTAGTCTCCCTTTAGGCTTATACACTTCGTCTAATGTTTTTCTCGTTTATTGATCCCTTCCGAATAATAGGATTTGTACAAGTCTGAAAATAGCCATTTGTTTTTGCAATCACCTCCTCGTTTGAATAAAATCGTTTACCACCACCATTTCCTCGAATTGGGGCACAAATAGTAGTCAGTGGGATACGAGGGAGTCTGGATAATAGGGGGAATGTGAAACGAGTGGGAACCCTATTTCCATTAATTTTACGATAACAACTGCTGAGGCGAGTGCGAACGCCAAACACCAGGAAATTGACCGATCTGGCTAAAACTCGTTGCGTGTTCTTTCAAGAGATGCTACTTACAAAGCATAACCTTGATAAGCGCCAGCAGTGCCACATCTCTGACTTTGTACGGACTTTTCAAACGGCCCCCGTATATGCATGAGCCAAGTATGAGCAAAGTTCGGGTTCCATTTTGATAATACTCATTAAATGCATATTATTAAAAAGAATTCCTTATCGATTCACAGACATACTGGCCTGCCCATATTCGACGGACCCATGTGTTTTTTTAAGTCAAAGAAAAGCACAATTTTTTTGATGTTGACGATAATAATGATTATAATCATTTTATTTGGTTCAAGTAGATTTGTTGGCATTACTTTTTGTATATGATATTTCTCAAATGGCCGCCTTGAGCCTGTACGGCGTATTGTGCCCGTTTTGCAGCATTTTCCATAGTTTTAGGTAACATTTCGGCTGGAATAGCGGCTATTTCCTCACGGAATTTGTTCTTGAGCTCTTCTATGGTATTTGGGTTATTAATATAAACCTTTGATTTTAAATATCCCCACAAGAAGAAGTCAGGTGGCGTTAAATCGGGCGAACGCGGTGGCCAGTCAAAATCGCCATTTTTCGACATCAAACGACGAGGAAACCATTTCTTCAAAAAATCGATTGTGGTGCGAGCTGTGTGTGGTGGAGCGCCGTCTTGTTGAAACCAGAACTGCCCCATACGCTTATGACGAATAATTGGCATCACAAAAGTGGTTATCATATCGCGATAACGCTCCTGATTGACGGTAACAGCTTGACCATCTTCATTTTCGAAAAAAACGGCCCAATAATCGTTTTCGCACTAACGCCGCACCAAACAGTGACTTTTTCATCGTAAAGAGGTACCTCTTGAATTTCGTGAGGATTTTCAGTGACGTGACTGTCCCATTCAACAAGAAACGAGCGTCATCGGGCATGATGATTTTGTTCTTCTTCTTTTGACTTCTTTTGTTGAATGTAAATTTCAACAATTTGGGAGCGCTCGCGTGTACTGTTTCAAGGAAAACATCTGCTTGGACTCACGCTTCCAATACAGTATGTTATTAAGCGATCTGACGTCTCTGTCAAAAGATACAGGGTTGCCAGATAAGTCCGTCGAATATGGGCAACCCTGTATGTATGTATGTATTTATAGTAGAAGATATTTTAACAATATTTTAACAATAAATCATATTTTCTAAATGTCTCCACCGTGTAGTTCGCAGATCTTGATTATTTTGGTGAAATTTTCGATAAAGTTTAGGCACAATTCGAAATGGACTTGTGCATATCTCGTAAATTTCATGCCAAATTTTAATGCAGCAGAATATCAAGAAATTGTGTATGAAATACGCATCGTGCCTTTGAAGCCACATAGCCACATACATCCATACCATCATCACAAATATGTCAAAATACGCATCACGATGCCACAACCCTTTGACAGTACACGCACTTCCAGCTGCATTCTCGAAGAAAAATTATCCACAGACACCACCACAGCGCAACGCATACCGAACAACAATACGAGAGGATTGTAGAGGCGCCTCAATATATTGCCATGGATTTTCCCTTGTCCCAATAAGACAATTTTTTGTTTGTTTGTTACCCATTCAAATGCAAATGAGCTTCGTCGGAGATGATTTTTTTAGCAAACTCATTTTAATTATTTCTATTTGCTTCTCACGCAAAATCGCATTAATTTTACTAAAGAGACACTATCTAGCTGTGCCTTTTTAAACCAAGAACTTTTATGTGTACTTTATTTATTTTAAAAATAAAGAGTCTTTCAAAAGTAGCGCCTAGATGCCAGTACTGAATAATTCCTAGAAGGTAACTTTTTTATCTTTGACATTTGTCAAGTAGATAAGAAACTTATTATGAAGATAGCCGATCTTTAGACATCGCATCAACACATCGCAAAACTTGTTATTTTTTGGAGAAAATAATCGTCCGCGTCGACAATTTAAAGATGGGTGAAAAAGTTACAAAAACTGGCTCTGGCGCGAATAGAAAACGGACTGTCAGACCAAAAACTGGTCTTTCTGTTGAGAATATTCGTGCTGTAGCGCAAAGTGCTTCTGAACAACCTTCCACATCGATATTTCCACGTTCTCAACAATTTGGCGTTCATGAATCGACTGCTGGGCGGATTTTACTTGTTGGCGTGCTTATCCTCCCACGTGCCAGATTCCACGATGAATTTTCACAATGCTGCTGATGATTTGAAGGTTCTTCAAAATTATTTCGTTGATAGTTGTCAAAGATGGGACGTTGCAACTGAAAGGCGCCGAAGAAGAATAAAAAATATGATTAAAATATGAATATAATTGTGCGATTTCGATTGATGCCGGCAGGGCCGTAGAGAGCATATCCGGGCCCTTTCCAATTATGTCAAATTCATATAAATAATCCGGGCCTGGGGTAAAAAGTCCCCGATCCCCCCTCTCGTCGGGCCAGGATGCAGGTTTGACTGCCATCGAAGAAATGAAAAGGGTCTTGAAAGAAACAGTTGATCGACTATTTCAAGAAATGAACGGAAGACTCGTACGGTTGAATGAAATCGTTGAAAAATTTGGATTCCTTCTCGATGTCAAAGGTCTTATTTATCAGGAAAAAGAATACGATCTCAAAAAAAGTGCAACGAATTCGGTGAATTCTACGTGAGTGATATTGATGGAAATGAACTTTACGAAGAAATACTTGACTGCAGGATGTTGCTCACGAGCCGAAAAAACTCCATTTCAAGAACTCCTCGAATTCATTGTTTAGTTCGGAGATGAAAGCGTGTTCTCGGATCTTCGCTGCCATGGGCGCTACGTCTTCCAGGTACGCCTCTGCTCATCCTAGACCCGTATTTTGAATAAACGTAGTGAAACCTGAAAGAATAAAAATTTTTACATATTTTATTTTCAAAAACTTAAGCGCATCTTTTGACAGACCCGTTTACACATAGGGTGCCGGAAAAATTGTCCTAGTTACTTATGTACATTATTATTTTGGTCACTTCTGCTTAGTATTGTGATTCAAAATTTAGACCTTCAAAAATATGCCCTCCAACGGATTTTCTAAAATTCGAACTATTTTCGGCGATTTGTGACGTGGCGTCTAAGCCGGCCGAGTGGAGCGAATCGCACAATGAATGAATGAATTAAAAGCGGACCGAGGACGGACGGTTGGGGAGCACCTGAATGCATCGACTTAGGCTGGGAAATTGATTTACTTCATTTGAGTTTATGCGTTCTATTCTCGAGATAGTTGAATTTAAGCTTCGCAGAACTGTCTTTGAAATCAAAATAGAATTTTACAAAGCACGTTTTATACAAAGCAGTTTATGGCCCACTGAATCAAATGCATCTCATTAGAGAAATCAAGTAAACAAAGAAGTCATAAGTCGCCATTATCAAAATTACTTCGATTGCTGTCTAGCAAATATGTTCTGGTCTGAAGCCATATTGTATTCTGTATAAATACAGAAATTGACAGCACAATTTTCATATGATTTTGAAAGGATTCGCAAAATACTTAGAGGCCTACCGTCACCTTCACAAATAGCATTCGCCTTTTTTGCCACAGGCAGTATACCTTTTTTCCACATTGCTAGAAAACACGGGCTTTATAGCAGTGATTTATTATATAAATTAATGGGCCCATACAAAACTCTATTGCAACTTTAACATATTCTAAAGAAGTGCCATCCTCCTCTACAGCATTGATTTTGATGTTTAGCAGAGGCTTTAGAACATCAGCCTCACTAACTGCCACAAATAGAAATTTATCTTTAGGGCAAACACAAGATGAATAATCTCTTCATAAAGCATAGCAATTGCTTTTACTTAGTAGTTATTATTTTAGTAATACTGCTTATATTGAACTTAATTTCATAGGTAATAGAAAAAAACACAAATATTTAAATAACCCGCGCTAAATCAATTTTAAGAATTGCCGGAAAAATCGAGGCTATTCATTAGATGCCAGAGAGGCAACTGGGTACCACCTACGTTTTCATGCAGCATTTTTGAAATGAAAAGTCTATAGAAGCCTATTATCTAAGATCAATATTCGAACAAAAAGCCTTATATAAAATTCGCACGATATTGATAAAACTGAGCTTGGCGCTCAGCAAAAATATCATCGAATATTTCACATCAAAAACAAAAATGGGTCAGGACAGGCATTTATCGCATATTCTGTGCCAGAAATAAACTTCTTTCTTGAATTTATTTTCACAATAAAAAATATGCGAATATTTGCAGAAATACTAAAATTATTTGCACATTGCAAAAGAGGTAAACTTAGTGGATCAAGGGATTAGATTAGATTTTTGGGGCCTTGGGCAGGTCCAAGCACTCATTCAGGAAGATCATTCTACTACAGTTGGATAGATTACAGTGGAAGGAAAAGAGAGACAGAGATTATATGGAAGCCAAGACTGAAAAATTGGTTTGAGGTCAGTCTTCCGCGAATCTTTTGGATTCATTGATGATATCAAGGACTATATGACAAGAAAATGATTCGGGTTATGTTGGAGTAAGATCAATATTCTCAAACGTGATTCAGTCTCTACTTATCAGAAATCGATTACACGATTATTCTGGTCAAGTATAAGAACTTTTCATAAATTCTTTGGCTAAAACAGATATTGGACAGTGTCGATGACTGATCGCTGCAAAGCCGATGCTCAATTCAACCTCGCTCTCTATTGAGTTTAATAAGAGAACTGGGTCTGATGTGATGAGTAGAGAAGACTATGAGATCGAAGTACCAACCTCGAAGTAATTTAAAGCCGATGCAAGTTCATCGTCATTTGGTCTCCCCGAACGCGGCCGCATACCATCGGAGCCTCCCAATACAAGATCCATAATATTAATTCACTCCTAGTGGTTTTTTGAACTCTCTTGGGTCTTTTATTCTATGAATGTGAACAAACATATGGTAATGCCGTACTTGAATGTGTTTGGGCGTAATACATCGGTGGTAGGCCCTTCAACACTTTTGTCAAGACATGTAGACATCATCTATGTTTCATTGTCTGAAATCGGCTTGCTGTACTTCCTTCCGCACAGTCGACTGAAATATGATAAACTTTTTCTGACAGGTTTTGCTAATCGGTATAAAATGGCAAGGCATTCGAGTGTATTTCCGCCATGAAGATCTTCTAGTAAGCAGCGATTTGCTACACAGAGTTCGCATCCATCGCACACCATTCATCTCTGCAGAAAAATCTCATAAGCCCGTCAAAGAAATATGCGAACTGCTACTGTACACTGATTGGGACAGGAGACAAAAACAGCCACACAACTCGCTCGACCGCCAACACCCCATTGAAGTTTTGGATTGGCAAAATGCGCAGATGTCCGCCAACCGAAAAACAAGTATTAAATAGTGAGTCAATGCCGACGCATCAATGCAAAGGAATTCCGTGGCATACAAACGCCGCTACCGCCTGCCTGCGCTGCCCACCCTTCGGCACAACACAACGCAGCTTGAAGAAAAATCTTCCCACGGTTGCAAAACGCGAATAATTTCTGTCCAACAATTCTACCGAGGGCAACGCATGAACAAATGGCATCGAGGCAACGCGCAGAAAAAACGCAAATCACCGCACACAAATCACAAATAACAAATCACCCTCTCTGTCTGACAAACAAATAGGTACATGACTCCCAGGTACATACACTCATGTGTATGTGTGTATGAATGTATGCGTGAATTCATCAAGGTAAGCAACCCACCCCATCCACCACCAGAAAGACACTCAGCGCAGTCGTGCAACCCCCTAACTTTTGGCGGGAAACGCCAAGTAAAATCAAACAAGACGAGACGTCATAGCGGCAGGCTGTAGCTTATTGTTGCCAATGCGGCTGCGCAAACAACAGCGCGAAAATGAATCGCGAACTGCGCACAGGACAACAGCAGAGGCAAAGAAGAGGCGGCGAGCAGTGATGTGGTGCGTATTTGGCACTTCTGCGCATTTAACGTTTAGGGATGGAACGGCGAATGGTGCGCACTTAATACCGTTACTTTTGAAGTGCGCAAGAAAACTTTCTCAGCGTCAACAAGCAACAATCAGTGATGTCAAGAAGCAACTGCACAACAACAGCCAAAGCGCACTCAATAGGGCGTACAACAATGGGAATGCATAAACATGCAAGCGGGGTGTATGTGTGTGTGTGTACCGCTATGCACTGACAAACCTCATTACAATGCACTAAACATCAGGCGAGGCACAGCAACCCCGAGGCGCTTTTATGCCGTAGTGGGCCGCGGCTATTGCTGCTACTGCTGCATCCGCTGCATACCTGAATGCGTTTGGCGGCGGCGCAGTGCGCGTTGACTTGGTAACTCGCATAGCCAAATACAAAAACATGAATGCATGCAACATCGCTTCTGACGCGGCTGACTACTGGAATCTTCAGTTCTTCCGACGCCGCAAGCAATGCTCACTCATCCCGCCGCGCATACTGCGCGCTTAGCTCAAGTAGGGCTCCGCGCTTTCTTCAGCGCTACTTCATGGCGACGCGTGAAATCTTGGACATAGGAAAACACATTAACTTTCTACCTTTCGCGCGATGTTTGGTGTGAGCATTGGCTTGCCTACCGTCGTCATTTCTACTGCACTTCCGCACCCCATTGTGTCGGGGGATGTCTCTTTATGCGCGTTTGTGTGTGTAATGCGTCTTTACGCCTTTTGTTCGTGAGTTACTCAGAATGATTGTTTTGCCGTTGACGAGGGCATTTACCCTCCCGATTGACATGACTGAAATGTTATTTTTTGTGTGGCAGTTGCACAGTTAAAGTCCATTTGTGAATTTCTTGATTTCGATTATTGTTGACGTCTGCGACGCTTAGCTGAAATCCTTAAATCAAATGCAGCCCTGGCAGCCCCTAAAGCCTTCCACCCGCTGCGTGGTGGTTCTGCGAGTATTGAATAAAAAAGAAAAGCTGTGAATAGGTGAAGTTTGCAGTAATGAAGGTATTGTACTGAGAAAATGTACATTTACGTAGACCCAAGGATAAATACTTATTCAAAAACACCCAGGTATATAAATATTTGTGTGAGTTGAGATCGTGGGAAGAAGTTAAGTTGGCAGCTGCATTACCCTGCCAGATGTATGTATGTATGTAAAGGAATCTTGATTATCTTAACACCAATAAGGTCATTCCTATTGTACTCTAAATTCTATTTAAAATCGTTTAATGCGAGTTGTAATTATCGCACAGTTCAAGAACATTTCAAACAGTTTTTGAAAACGGGATTTAAATCCGAATTAGTTGCTTCAGAAAGTTAAATGAAACTGAATACTAAGGTAATCAAGGTCTCAGATGAGCTCTGTTGTCCTCATTTCAATAAACCGGAGAACTTTTACTCCATTTCAAGATACTTGCGATCACTTTTATATATAGAAGTTGCTGATGAAATTGGTACTGCATTGAGTTTACCAAATCACATCCATATCATAATAAATTAGCAGAAAACCACATGCATAGGTAGCACCTATTGTGGAATCTACAAAACTGTTGGCTCCAAAGTTAGGAGCACTGGTGGTTTTTCTTTATGTAATCCCGCTTATTCAGCCAGTCTCGCGTAGCCCGTTTCATTAATATTCTAAGCGATGCTATTTTATGCTAAGATAAGCTAAGCCAAGCTATGTTATGACAGTTACTGTTACTATACCATTCCATTCTATGTTATGTTACACTATGCTATGATATTCAATGTCATTATACTACTCAAAATTATGCCGTACTATGCTATGCCATACCATGCTAAGTACAGCATACTGACACTTGTTGCAAAATCCCCTCCAAGAAACTTTACTATGCTATGTTATACTATGCTGCGCTATGCTGTACTATGCTGTGCTATGCTCTAGAGTGCCACTCTATACTATTTCAATTTACGTTATGTTACCATCTGCTATGATATTCAATGTTTTGCTATACTATACTATTCAAAACTATGCCTTGTATGCTATGCCATAATATGCTATGCTATGTAACGCTAAGCTAAGCTGTGTTGTGATAGCACACTGTAATATGCTGATACCTGTTGCAAAATCCTGTAGAAAAAACTTTACTATGACATGTTATGTTATGCTTTACTATGCTGTGCCATGCTATAGAGCTACACCACATTTCAACCTTAAGCCTCCTTATATCATATTTTAGGGGCCTTCCTCAGTTGCCTTCTCATTCTTCATCTTCCAAGATGGCATTTTTCCCCAAAACCTTTCCTTATGCAAAATATTTCGTACTTTTAATATTTGCTCGCAATTACTGTAAAAAAAATCATTTCCTACTATGAACGGTGACTGAAACCAAAAAAATTGCAGAAGTGTTAAAGTGGTACTTGGCGCAGAAGAACGGCATGCTGCGTACTTTTAAGAAAAGGTGAACTCGTAAGTACGGAAAATCTATGGTACGATTTGAAAGAGATGGTAGCTCAATAACTCAGCGTACGCTTTAAGTACTCGGTGCACTCCCTGTCAAAATATTTTCCGCAAAGGTTCCATGGTGATGAAAAACTCTACAAGTAGTAATATTAACAGATTTTATCCAATCAATGGAAGCCAGTGGACTAATAGTCCGGGAGCCAGGGTTCATTTTGACCTCATCATTTCATGCCAACTGATTTTAATAATGAAGGCAAACGCCATCCAATGGATGACGAAACCAACCGTCAGCTGGTCTAGTAGCGGTGGGTACGTGCGTGAGATGCTGCGAAACGTGTCGGAAAAAATTTTTAACAACTCATTTAATACCGGCTGAAATTTTGTTTGTGTATTGTTGACATTTAGTAGAATAAAAAAAAAAATAGTAGTAAAACTACTTATGTCGATTGAAATTTTTGTACATAATTTTGGACACATATGAAAACATAAAAATGATGGTCAGCTGCGTATATAGCGATGGGAAGACCGTCAGCCGAAGCAAGAATGCATCAACAAAACATGAAAAAAATTTCAGCCTGGGATAAAATGAGTTGGTAGAAATTTTTTTTCGACACGTTTCGTTCCCTCCCAGTTAACAGTCGTTTTTGAATGCACCCGCAGGCGACGGCTTGGAGAATGGGACTGAAACTGTGATGGACTTTCTATGTTCAACATTCTACGCAAAGAAAGGCAACGTTCTTGAACGGATTTAGTTGAAAAAGAAGGTTTGTGGGTAGCAATTTGAGAACTAATCTCAAGACGATGCGATGGTTGGGAGAGTACGAATTCAGCCGAAATGCACATTATGGAGGACTTTAGGTCTTCATCCATAAATTGAAAGCATGTAATCCATATTTGTAAGAATGCTACTACTAATGCCTTAGATAAATATTTCACTTTATTCAGTCTGGTAGGTAGACCTTTTCTTGTAGGTGTACGATGTTCTCTAAAATAATATTTTGTGTTTTCTGCATTAATGCTGACCGGCTTGCAGTTTTATTTATTTATATTTAGATGTTTAATTCGAAAAAAAAGAGTTATGATTCGATTAAAAAATCACTACATAAAATTAATACTAAGGTGTTGAAACAAAGAATTAACAAAAAGCATAAATGTATGGCAAATCTAACAATCTATGCGGCTCTCATGTAGCCAATTGTTGGCGTATTGCGAATTGTCTGTGCGCCTGCGTGGCGTCGTCACTTAATTTTTAATGTGGCGATTGCATGAAAACGCATAATTTTCCTTGAATAAAGGAAATCGGCAATAAACTTTATTTACATCGTGTTAAGTAGCTGAATATATGGAGTGCGTACATTTCAAGTGTATACTCGTATGAGTGCAGAGCAAATCAATGAAAAATGTTCAACACGTGTTGGTGGCAATTTGCCATTTACCCTGTAGGGTAAAGCCAAACTGGCAGGGAAACAGTCAAGTTCAAGTATTGGTATTTAATAGAAGAAATCATGCCAGTTCGTGATAGACTAGAAAAAAACTAGCAATTTCTTTACAAATTAATTGAATTGTATTTTAGATAAGAAACTTTAAGACTCGTCTATAGAAGCGCCAACGCATCGCAATAGTTAGACAATTTTGATTCAGCAAGATTCTACGACAGCGTCGCACTCTACAGAAGACTTAAATGAGATGAATGAAAAAGTGGTGCCGGGCAACCGTCGACCACAAAAAACCAAATGCAGAGTTTATCTTCGACAAATTAAAGCGAATTTAGCTCCGATATAATTCTAGAGCATAACTTAGATTGGACCCCGGAAAAAGAGCGCAAGAAACATACAAATTTCCAAGCGGGTTTTTTGGGTAATGAGCTTTTACATAAAGCGAGTTTAAAAAGGCACGTCGAGGTGCTGTTTTTAAATAAAAATAATAAATTTAGATTCTTTGAGGTTTCACTACTTTTATTCAAAATACGGCTCTCAACAATTAAAAGTGAAACATCACAGCATTTACAGGTCCACTATCAGCACGTCTGCCACGTGAATGCCTAATTGTTGAGTACGTCGAGATATCGACTTATTCTTCAGTGCAACTTTTTTTCTGGCATAGATTACGCCTTGAACTTAGGAGTTTTTTTGTATTTCTCCTGAGTATATTAATAATGATTTAATTAAACTGAAATCTTCCCCTCAAACTGATGCTGTTAGACTTCCAGCAGATTTGATAAAAAATATCCAACCTTGGTCTATAATCTGAAAGTTGTATTAAAAATCTTCATCTTCGGGGAGTTTCATTAACGCATGGAAGCTTTCTTCCATTATGCCCTTTTTAATAACGGCAAAAAATGGTGTTAAAAATTAAAGGCCTCTATCAAAACTATTGACTATTTCTAAAATATTTAAGCACGCGGCCAATGCTAAACTGAGCTTTGCGATTAAACCTTTAATTTCCCCAAATTGGCAGGGGCTTCTTTCAGAATGTATAAAAGGCTTCACCAGCGTTCATCAATCAAACAAATAAATAAGAAGATCACTGCAATGGTCCAAAGTGCCATCGCAGAAAAATCCTCTTAGCAGCCGAACTATTTTATTGTGACTCGAAATTTAACTAGCATTAATTTTATTTATGTTTCTAAAGTGAATAGCGTACATTTGATTTCTTTAATAATTTTTAAAAATAATTTTTTTAAATTTGTTTAGGATTTACTTACAGTAAAAGTTTGAACCAATTTTTGAGTGTTTTACTAATTACTGAACCAAAAAGAGGTTTCATTTAATTGTTTTTATGGTATAGAATATTTTAAGGTAAAAATGACGATTTGCAATAAGTTTTTTTTTGCTAGTCAGTTGCTTTGTTTTACAAAAATAAAAACATAGCATTAATACATCATGTTTCCAATTGACTTAAGTAAAATTTCATTAAAAAAAAATTAATAATTGTAAAAGTTATCGCTGTTTGTGGCTGTAGTCTGTTTAGTAGTAGTTTTATTAATAATTTAATATTGTGCCTGATCGAAGCTCTTTTTTCAGATTTTTCAGATTTTCGAGAAAAAAACCCGACAATTAATTGTTTTTCAAAAGCAGTATACATTTTATTGAAATCTACCAAGCGGTTTTTAAGTTACAGTGATCACCAGTTCAGAATCATAGTTTTGAGAAAAACGCTTTTAAAGTTTTGGTATCGATTCCGGAGCGCCCGAGCGCCCTTTGTCAATTGTTGAATAACTTGAAAAGTATTTGTCGAATTCACTCATTTCTAAGATATTTTACTTTAAGAAAATGAAAAAAAGAAAATCCATTTTTTTGAAAATTCTGACTACCCCTAACCCCTTAAAACGTTGGAATGGAATGGATGTTTTTTTAATATTTCAACTCGTGTAAAGCTGGTTATTTTAGAAACATATTAGACTAGAATATTTTTTGTTTTAGTGAACTGATATCTTAAGCGGTATTTTGCTGATGCATGGCTGGACAATTGACATTTCGTAGGGCATTGCCATGATAAAAATATCATTTGCTCACATGGAAAAAGGATAGAACACGTATGGCTTCCACTGGAATATGAACTGGTGATATTCTATTGCACAACTAGCATTTTGCCCCACAGGGTAGCTACAGAGTACCTTTACGCCTGCGCCCGAAGCAATTTACATACATGCACACAATACACATATTGCAGATTAACACATCCATTTAGATTTGCACTCATATGCATATGCACACATACATACATCCACATGTGAAGTTCGCTTGCAACATTCAACAAACTTCGCAAATGGCGGCAGTGAGTGGGAACAATTGTTGTTGGTAGTGTGTCCGTATGTTATTTTTTCATATCTATTGGCAAATGTTTGTGCATTGCAATTGACATTTATTATTATTATTACTGTTGTCGTTGTTGTTGTCCTAGCCGCTTTGGCTGCAGCCGCAAACAACCTTTGACGATTAATGCCAATTGATTTTGCTATATTTTGTTGCCAATGCACGAACGATGTGGCATTGTAGTAGTGGTTGTTGTAACAGCGTGGTGCAGCTGCATCTATTCAATGCTGCCGCTACCTTTGATTGTTGTAAGTGATTGTTGTTGCATGCGCTATTTGCTGTTATTTCAATTAAAGATGCAAATCAAATGCATGAAATGAAATTGTGGGGGATTTTTATTTATAACGCTCTGCTGTGGTTGTTGTTTTTGTTATTGTTAGTGTTATTCTTTGAGAGTCTTATTAGGGAATTACAAATGTATTTCTGTTATTCTATTCGACTGTTACGTAAGTATGTATATGTGCATGCATGCATACAAACTTAGCTACGTACATACATACATACATACTTGTATAGAAGTATATATGCATATATATTTGATTTGCATTTAGTTAATTTATTGTTCCATTTGCTAAACGCAAAAATCGCGTTCACCTTTAATGAGTCGTCCGCATATTTACATACATACAGACGTACATACTCAGCTATTTTACTAACAATGTTGGTGTTGGCGGATGTCAACGATTTTGGCTTTGCCACATTTAATTTAGTGACAAATGTCAGCGTATATGACAGCTGCTGTCACTTTGAGAGACTACTGTGTGGCGCTTTTTATTATTATTCATTATTTTTGCATTTTTCTCTCCTTCGGCACTTTTTTCGCTTGTGAATATTTCATTAAATCAAATTTGGTATTAAAATTGTGGATATGCAATTAGTCACAGCTTTGAAAAGTATTTTATTTAAAATATACATACAAACATTTCTTTAGTGAAACATTTTTAATGCTTTTTATTTCAGAAATATTTTCTCTCTACATATCCCACAACTACAACATACCAAATTTGTCTTAACATCTGTCAAATTTCTGTTTTTACTTTATCCCGTTTCCTAATGTAGGCGCCCTACTGTCTTAACATTTCATTCTCAAAATGGCAGCAGGATTTGATCGCTGGTAGATCTCGTATACCGCCGCGGTAAAACTGTGCTCTTTTGAGGTTATCCACGGATCAAACCATTTTTTATGTCTTCATATGGATGGAATTGCTGGTCAGCTAGACGATGTGCCATCGGTCGGAACAGGTGATAATAGGACGGCGCAATATCTGGAGAATAGGGCGGTTGGGGTAGGATTTCCCATTTCAGTGTTTCCAGGTAGGTTTTAACGGGTTTGGGAATGTGAGCCAGAGCGTTGTCATGCTGTAGAATCACTTTTTCATGCCTCTCCGCGTATTGCGGTCGCTTCTCCCTCAGTGCTCGGCTCAATCGCATCAATTGAAGTCGATACCGATCCCCAGTGATAGTTTCGCTTGGTTTTAAGAGTTCATAGTAAATAACACCAACTTGGTCCCACCAAATAAATAGCGTAACCTTCGCAGCGTGAATATTCAGCAGAGGTGACGTAGAAGCATGACCGGGCAGTCCCCATGACTTTATTTTCTTTGGACTGCTGTAATGTATCCATTTTTCATTACACGTCACGATGCGATGAAGAAAACTCTTCCTTTGTTGCCGCTGGAGCAGTTGTTCACAAGCGAAAAAATGACGTTCAACATCCCTTGGTTCGAACTCATAAGGAACCCAAGTCCCCTGTTTCTGAATCATTCACAAAGCATGCAATCGCTTGGAAATGGGTTTATAATGGAACGAATCTCGGCATGTTGTTTCTCCGTAAACTTTTTGTAGCTCTCGATGCGCTTCAGCCGCCGTTTTTTTCGAATGAAAGAGGAAAATCAACACTTCCCGCAAATGACGATTATTCGGCACAAAATCAGACATTTTCACAAAACCAAAAGTATATGACATCAAAACAAAATCACTAATGTGTCGAAGCAGTTTGTTTACCATATGGCTAAGACCATATGGTTTATGACGTTAAGGTTATGTTAATCTATGGCCACACGCATTTTTCATTCCTCATCAGTAGTGGTGGAGTAACCTAAAAACTCAATACAGCTCAGACAGAAAAAAATTACCAATGCAATCGAAAGAGCATGAAATGGTGACGCTTATGACGCGTTGTCCAAATTTGTTATCGCCGCAAAACTTATACGGCTATGATAACATTGACACTATCGGCCTTAACCCCCCCGTCGTTAGTTCTGAATTTTCTAAGTTGGATAAAGAAGCGAATAGAATTGGTCTGCTCGTGAAAGAGGACGAAACAAAGCATCTGATGCCATCAAACATATAGTGGATTCACTCGCGTATCGGCTCACACGGGACTGGTGGCATTTATGATCTAGAGGTTGTAAGAGACTTCGTTTGTTTAGGAACCAGCATTAACACCGATTGCTCAGATCTCAAATATTATCGCGTGAGCAAAAATTAAGAATGTATGAAGCACGACCTGTGCTGAAAGCTAACGAGACAAAACAGCTAATTTGCTTTGAAAGAAAGGTGCTCCGAAAGATCTATGTTCCGTTTAGACGGGCAGATGGCACTTATCTTATTAGGCACAATGCCGAACTAGATGACATAGTTAAGAAAGAAACTGTAGTGAGATTTATTAAGCCTCAATGACTTAGATGGCTGGGACATGTGGCTAGAATGCCAAGGGAGCGTTCAACGACAAAAGCACTAGATCTTCGCCCAATTGGAGGCGCCCGAAGAAAAGATGGCCAGAAGATGTGGAAGCTGATATTAGGAAAATGCACTTACAATGTTGGAGGGAAGTGGCTGTAAACCGAGATCAATGGCAAGAAGCTGTGAAGGAAGCAATGGTTCACCAAGGACTGTGACGCTAAGAAGAAGAAGAAGATTAGTACCGATAAGAATGTCGGCCATTAAATCCAACAGATGCTCTCTCAGCAACAAATGCTACTTTGAATTAAATAGGCAATTGAGTAGGAAAGTCCTATCCCGACGAACAAAACTAACACTTTATAAACGCGGAACGAAGCTTGGACGATGACAATACCTGATGGGATGTCCCTTGGAGTGTTTGAGAGAAATATTCTGCAGAAAATTGTTGGACCTTTGTACGTTGGCGATGGCGAGTATCACGGGCGATGGAACATATGATGCAGAGAATAAAGATCCAACGGCTTCGTTGGCTAGGTCATGTCGTCCGAATGGATACAAACGCTCGACTCTGAAATTATACGATGCGGTACCAGCTGGTGGTAAGAGAGGAAGCGGAATTGGCGTGTCCAACTGGTGTGTCCAAATAGCGCCGATTGGGACGAGAAAGATACGACTGGCTAACTCTATTAAACTCGGCCAAATTGGAACAGCTGTTATCGCGCAATTCAAAAAGAAAAAGAATCGTATGAGTGGCCAAAGTAAAATGGAGATGGCTGGCCACATACGAGTCAGGCACTTTACGAATAACGCACTTGAATCCTGAAATGGAGACCACGAAATAACACGAGGAATATTGAAGGCATATAAAAAGTTTGCGTTTTATTGATTGATTATCGGTATTTTCTGTATGTAAATAGAGAAAATTTGAAGTCAACCAAGTACGATTTGGACCGTTAT
The DNA here is from genome assembly GCA_037575425.1 of Anastrepha fraterculus. Taxonomy (NCBI): domain Eukaryota; kingdom Metazoa; phylum Arthropoda; class Insecta; order Diptera; family Tephritidae; genus Anastrepha; species Anastrepha fraterculus. The sequence goes on along the minus strand of JAYXIM010012371.1, from coordinate 35,049 downwards.
AGCTTCACGTTGTAGGGTACTGCTGCTGATAAAAGAGCTAAGTAATATTACAAAAAAAATATATATTATGTGGCTTGAAAGTTCACACGTGATGTGCCAAGTATTTATTTTTTAAATTTTGTTTTTCTGTTGCTTGCCTTTTTTTGTCGTCTTTGGCTTCGTTGTTGTCTTGTTAAAATGCTCGCTCCATGTTTTCGTTACGTTTATGTAATACGAAAGACTAACTCGCCGACTATCGTACAAAAAATCTTCCACAGACTCTTCAAACAAAAGTCACCAAGTCACCAATAAAAAAAAGCAATCAAAAAGAAATACTCGTAAAAATCTGGATAAGAATAAGAGGAAGCAGTGGGGAGCCGAAAAGAGGAAGCTCGCTTGCAAATTTCTTTCAGCGTGCCCATTTAACTAAGCATCCGCGGCAGCGACAGCAATGACAACAACAAAAAAATCATTCAGTAAAAAATTAAAAATCTTAATAAAAACCTTGCACTGCTTAGTATGTATTTGTTGTACTTGCAGATGTTTTTGAGGTGAAATTAGTGAATGAGAAACAAATGAATGAAGTGAATGAATGGACGGACAATTTGTATCGCCGTGACTTTACATATGCTCTTGTTGTTGCTATTGCTAAAATCATTTATGCTGGAAGCGCGATTCGTAAGCTGTGATTTTGATACTTAGCTTGGTTTTGTGTGCGCTTATTCATGTGTGTGTGTGTGTTTGTGTGTGTGTGCGATTGAATTTTGTTGCGATGCTGTTTCGAAATCGGCTTCGCTGTTCATTTGCTCGCTAAATGAGCGAATGGCCACCCAAAACATTGGAGAGTGACAAGTCAACGGCAAGCAGCGGCAGCATAAGAAGATAAAACAAAGCTACTACAACAACAATATATTGTGATTATTGCGCCAACGCAAGCAACAAAAAGCAGCAGTTAAAGGGGCATAGATAATAAACGACAACGATTAAATTAACTAAATTTTCTCGCTCAATTGTGTCTGTTGTTGGTGTTGCCACCGCTACCACTTATTTTTAGTATGCTTGGTGGCAATTAATGTTACAATAGTCAGCGTATATGCACACACACACACACATACACATACTTGTTAACACATCCGCGGCAACACGTCTCGTGGGTTGCTTACCAAGAAACTTATTGGACAATCCATGCGCCCATCCAGCGCCTCGCTTGATTGACGGCCCGCTTTAGTAGCGTCCGCTTTTGATTGGCATACATAACGAGCGCACAATGACCACCAGCGAGTGGGGAGTGCAGAAGGCGGCAGCTCAACAGCTTCCGTAAAGCGCACAAAAGCATGTAAGCGTATAATAAATAATTTCCGCATAAAATTTGTTACCATTATAGTTAGTGTTGTTGCCAACTCAGCATTACCTGTTTGTTTAGGCGAACTCTGCTTTTTTGCTTTCCACACTTTCTACATACACACACACAAGCACAATGTATGTATATAAATTGCCACACCATCGCCGCCGACACCAGCAGCAACCACATTGCCCGTACGCTTACCTCATCAGTGGGTCCGCGCACTCTGCAGCCCCGTTTGGCTATCTTTCAACGAGATTTACTGTTACAACTGTCAGTGTTTGTAAGTGGGTTTTTTGCAATTTCCCACGTATAAAATTAATTATGAACTCCCTTTCGGCAGCTGTAGCCCTCTGTGCCACACACTTCATGAAGGCATTAAGGCCCACAATGCAACACAGCTCGCATAAATGCTAATATTTGTTGTGAAAAACAAGTAAATGTGTGTATGTACGTATGTATGTATGTGATTAAGTGCGATGTCAGTGATTCGCTTGATTTGCTAAGTTGCTTGTTGACTTACAAGTCCGGCTGCGCTGTACGCCTGGCCTGCGTGTTGTTATCTAAATGCCTTCATTTATCTGGAAGAGAACGAGTGGCTCTTTGCTGCTCTTGAAATGGGTTAATATCACAATAAAATACCGGCAATGAATTACAAATCAAAAGAAAATCCTTTGCCATGTACACGTGTATGTGTGTAGCGCTTATATGCATGCACTTATACACTGTGGAAAATTTTGTAGGCGAACTAACAAAGATTTTGGGTTACAAGAAAATTCGAGAGCAAAAATGTGAAGCTACTTTGAAATAATGCAGATTGTAGCTTCACGCACGACATAGGTCAGTTTGAGAAGTCTTCTAAAAAATTGTAAAAGCGCATAAAAAAGGTAAGGGAATAAGGCTGGCTTAGATTTAGTTTTATTTGAGTTTTGCACTTCGACCTCATGGTTGCTTGTGCCCCCTAATAAAGCAGACGCATACACCAAACTACGTGGCTGTCTTCTGATCGAAAACGCGGACCCAGATCGATCATGTTGTGATAGATGGAAGACACACTTCTAGTGTTTTAGATGTACGTACGATTCGAGGGCCCAACAACGACTTGGATCATTACTTTGTCGCAGCCAAAATATGCGCGCGCCTCTGTGTCTCACAAAACGTACATCTAAATACGCAAAGAATGTTCGACGTCGCTAAAGCTGCAATCGCAACAGGAAGCCCAAAGATTCGCCACTCGACTTTCGCTCCTGCTCTCAGAAAGTACAGCCCAACAAGCCGGTATGCACAAGCAATGGTACCGCATTTATCGTTCTTTGCGTGCCGCCACCGAAGAGGAAATCGGATTTCGGCGAACCAGAAAGAAACAGTTGGTACAGCGAAGAATGTCACGCTGTCGCGGAAAGAATCGATGCTGCCTATAAGACCATGCTGCGATTGTGGGTTCGAAACCGAGAGCTGGAAAAGGAAGAGAGACGCATTATCAGAATGAAAAAACGAGAGACCGAAATATGTGAGAGCGAGGAGCTAGAGGTGTTGACCTTTAGCAAAAACGTCCAAAATATCTATCAGAAATTTCCGCGGACTGCCGAAGGTTTCAAGACTGAGGCGTTTTCTTGCAAGAACAAAGACGGCGATTCGGTGACTTACATCCACGGGAGCATATTTCAATTATGGAGAGGGCATTTCTCGGACTTGCTGAAGAGTGAAAGATGCGCATGTCACAGAGAATGTGAAGATCCCGATCCCCCAAGCCATGACGACGGGTCTGTTGTTCCGCTACCCGACCATGACAAGGTGAGAATAGCGAAAACGCGGCTAATGCATAACAAAGCCACGGCAGCTGACGGGCTGCAAGCTGATCTATTCAAACAAGACAGTGATATTTTTAATGACTATTTTGAAAAGGTCAATATCAAAACTTGACAAGACTAATTCTATGAGGTGCCTTCTATGGTAAAAACTACAAAGACAGAACTACGATAGCTTTGACACCGACAGAAATCCGTAAAATCCAGACATTAAGAAAATGGCAAATTATGCTTCCAGCAAATCCATCGTTCGCAGAGCAATTCTAAAAGCGCCACATCTGAAGCATACAAAATTCCAAAAAAAAAAATCAACTTTGAATAAATTACGCAACGAACGCCACCTCGATTTTGCCAGGAACCACAATACTTGCGAGTTCTGTTACAAATAATGATTCTGGTGAATTCAAAAAAATAGTATTTAGTGACGAAGAAGTTAAGTCTGGAAGGGCCGGGTGGATTTTTCGGCAATGCCGCAGAGCCTTTGGTAAAACCTGATGTCTGAAACCTACTGGGGTCCTATGGATATACATGACAGAGCATGGTTAAGTCCACAATCCGGGAACTATACAGGCTGCAAAGAAGTGTATGTTTCTGCATCACGGGTACCATAAGTACAACCTCTGGTGATGCCCTAAATTCTATGGTTAATTTGGTCCTCTTGAATCTTAAGATACAGCAGGAAGCAATAAAAGTAATGTGTAGACTCCATAAATATGGTTTCTGACACAAGGAAGGAACTTCGGAATACAGAGAAATCTTCAAGTTGCTATCTGAGCAGTATCCACTGTTTTTGGCACCTAAAGACAACCTGATACCCATAATTTCATTTGGTGATGTTGTGAGAATGAGTAATGAGTTCGATCTATAAAACTGGAGGATATTTACAGATTTGCCAAAGAATCTGGAAAATTCACACAGGACTAGCTATCTCTGTCTCTCTCTCTGTCTCTGTCTCTCTGTCTCTGTCTCTGTCTCTGTCTCTGTCTCTCTGTCTCTCTGTCTCTCTGTCTCTCTGTCTCTGTCTCTGTCTCTGTCTCTGTCTCTGTCTCTGCCTCTGTCTCTATTCATATCAACCAATAAATTTCAGCGCTGAAACTTTGCTGCTGCAAAATACCGTTAGATGGAATATTATTTAATTTTCGAGCAAAGTACAGTTTTACTATTACAACATGCAACTATTTTTTCTTTTTAGTGGTCCAATTTGAACTTAAATCTTCTGTATTAGTAAAACTGCCAAGCTTTGCTAACATTTTTTAGTTCTCTCTTAAGTTACATAGCCGGACTGACGTGCGAGGCATATGTCCGTATCTATTTCGAATATTATTTGAATTAAGTTACACTAACCTACTGTGAAGTGTTTATGGAAAACAACAACAGCAAAGAAACCATAAAAGGTTCAACTAAAAATTCAATTAATCAAAATTATCAGGTCAATAAAGAAATTAAATATACATCCGCAGTATATAAACCATTTCGAAATTCCACAATGATTCCTACAATTCATATGTTCATATGTGCATAGGCATCCATATATTATAAATCACACAAACATCAATTTTCTCTCAGTGGAAACCCCATTGGCAAGACGACATAAAATAGTTATTTCCGGTCGAAGTTGCGGCGGGTGCAGAATACTGAACGTTCCACAGGCTATTACCCCCCAACCCACTAGCGAAATTTATAGAAAAAAGCAGAAGAATTCATGCCGCTGATTGCAGCAATCAAGTGGCACAATCAATGAAACCAGTTCATTCTATTAGACGAGCGCGAGCGGCGCGCTTGCGGTGAGGTGAGCAAAGATTTACGATACAGTCACTTACCACAGTCATCGCCACCATCAGTCGCACATCAGCTGTAACCAGAAGCATTGGAAGTGAGCAGTACTAAGAGCAATAACAACGGCAAATGCCAACATTATTGCCAGCGGCACCACCATCACCCGCGCCGCGACACCTGTTGCTATAGACGAGAGGCAACAAAGTTACCTGGAATTCATCAATGAACTGCTATGGCTGGCCAGACAATTGTAGATTGCGGCAGAATAGCATACAAAGAATGAAACAAAATAGAAGTGAAAAAAGTAGAACGAGGCAGCAAAAATCGGTCGGCAGCGGCAGTAAAAAGTCGAGCAATAAACACTGAAACAGCTCAGAGCAGCGCAAGTACAAATTTCGGAAATTGATTTCCATCAACAGCGGCGACGGCGACGGCCTACAAACAGGTAAGGCGGATGGTTAGCCAGCGGATGCAACGCGACTACAGCAGCAGCACGCTGCGGGCTGTGGGCTGTGGGCTGGGGGCTGGTGGCTGGAGGCTGAGGACTGGAGGCTCGAATGAGCTATGAAATCAAAATTAACTACAAATGTGGCACGTAGTGTGGCAATCAGAGGGAAAGTCGGGATGCTGAATGCCAGCTATGCGGTGGTTGGCGGTTTAACCTGACGGCTGAATGGCTGGATGGCTGGCTGTTAGTGGCGATCAGCCTGTTGTATTGAGTAGTTAAAGTTTTTCATTCAACATAACGATTAACTGCAGCTTGGGAATTTTATTTTACAATATAGCTTTTTTTTCTTTTTCTTTTCGGTTTTGTTCTCATTGCTCTTTTTGTTTCCTTCATTCTGCTGACTTTATTCAAGTAACTATTTTCTACCCGGCATAGCTACCAGTGTGCCAAAGCGGCATATGTAAGTCTCATTACAACAGCAATAGCAATAATGTTAGTGGCAGTCACAGTTGCATCCCAACTAACTGCTGCGGAGGCACCTACCAGCTGCTGCTTACGCCGCCTTCAGCAACCCGTTGTTGAATAACCAAAAGCGCAGAGCCCCAGCCGAGCGCGGAACATTGCTGCTGTTGCGGCTGCTGGTGCTTATTTTTGGGCCGAGATTTCGGTGCGGCGTATGCAATGCTCCACATGCGTAACATTTCGAGATTAGCTGATTTTAGTGCCAAGATCGACCCTGTAATAACTTTTATTTACGATTGAGTGGCTCATTTGAATTTTGCCCGTTGCTCACAGGCATTTTGACTCTTATTCCACTTCAAATCACTTCAACTTTTCTTTCCCACACTTTTACGCAGGTGAATTCATGTTGTATGTATGTATAGATATAAATATCCACATATGTGTAGTGCTACAGCCACCGCCTTGGCCAACAATGTAAGAGTGGCTTTTACGTTGTTGGGAATTATACGGTTATCGCTTATAGCCATTTATGCCGATTGAAGCTAAATGATTTCTTAAATATTTTAATAGTTTAATTTTTATATTGAACTCTACATTCAATCGCATCGCCCTCGTACTCCTCCCTCGCTGCTCTGGGCCTTTAAGCAGCTCTCTTCATTGACTCTTCACTGACCACTTTGGTATTTCGTTTTTTTGGTGGGCTTAAATTTTATTGCTGCCACAGTTAAATTGATTTCTGATTCAACTACAACTACAATATGCAAATGGCCAGTGAGCCAGATACCGCTGGGAATGCGTTGGCACTAAACCGTTGCCCGTTCTGTATTCTCCTATGATTTGAAATATTTGGTAGAAGCGGGTAAAAGTGAAATTCGATATGCGGGCGTAGTTCATGGAGTGAATGTAGTGAATAGCCCCACGCCCAAGCACACACACATTCATAAATTACCGCCGAAATATGTTTTGTGTCAAAATCGTCACTGGCTTAACATTAAAATTACAATAATATTAGTTTCTGATATTTGTATGTCAATTAATTTCGGTAGAAATCAACGCCGCTGATGCAGTCTCCCAGTTCTACTTGTAAAATTCCTAGCTTCTGATTGCGTTGATTGTTTTAGAAATTCAGTTAGTTGAAATTCAAGAATTACTATCAGTATAATTAACTAAAATGAACAAAGTAAAAAGTATCGACTTACTTGCCACAATGGCTTAGAAATACGCTTACTGTGGCAAATGGAATACTCAAACGGCAAATTTGGAATTTTTAAGAAGTGGCTTGGATAAACGCCACCATGGAGCATTGGTTCTCTAATTGTCATGAAATATTTCTGTCTATATTTTTTTGCGATGAAAAAGTTCCTCATAAAAAATCTGCCGCTCGGAAGTGGTATAATACTATAAGTCCCTCTATTTGTGAAACAATATCAAGACGCACTACCCAAATCGGAGGATGAGCTCGGACAAACACCTAATGTACGCGCCATTTATATAACATATTTGTCTTCGAAGCCGGCCACGAATTTTCGATGACATTCAAACTCGGTGATTTCGCAGGAGTTTCAACAATGTGGGGACGTTTATATTATATATTAACCATGTTTCTATTATTTGTGACTTGCAGAAGTTTTAAATAAACATATTGGTGGATTGTTTCTTCAATAATGGTCAAATTTCCTACTCCATTTCATGACATACATGCCCAAGCCATAACACTGCCGCACCCGTGTCTTATACATAGTAGCTCGCAAAGTTCTGTATTAACTTCGCACCATATAAAACGTCTGGCATCTGGTCCAAAAAAGTTTTTTTATCTCGTATGCAGAAAGTACGATACCCCAAAATGTTGCGATCTTATTTAGATGGTCAGGCGTTATTATTTGCACTTCCATTTCAGTTTACTGTAGAGCTCTTGTTGCTGGGCTGTTCTTCACTTGGCGCACTAACCACTGACACTCTTTCTCTGCGAAAGTTTTATTTGAAGGCTATCGTCCCTTATTTATCACACGATTTTCATGCAAAAAACATTCAAACTTTCGAATACTAAAAATACAATGTTGTTGAATCTTGCGCCGAGACTAGCAGTTCTTTTAACTGTATCATTTAAATTGCGCCATGAATCCTCTGTATGTGTTTTTTTTACAATGAAATGAGAGGACACTTTTTGTATTTTATGTTGATAAATGAAATAAAACAAGATAAACAAAATATCTGCACATCCAGTTTTTCCATTTTCGCAAAATATTGTAAAGTTCGGAACAGAAAAAAAATCCTCTTCTGTATCAAATAAGCTGTGAGTGACTGTATATAATTGGCAATTGATTGTTTGGCTGAGCTTTTCCTTCTACATTCCCCAGACATTGTACCTTCGGATTACCATCTGTTCCGATCAATGCAATCAGACCTTATTGGAGAGCGGTTCACTTCTTACGAGAGCGTCGCAAGCTGGCTCAATGAAACAAACTGGATCAAATCAAAAGAACTACAACTTTTCGTCGGAGGAATCGGTATGCTGTCTGAAAGATGGAGTAAAGTTGTAGCTTCCAATGGCACCTACCTCACATAATAATATAGGGTGGGCCATGTAAAATTTGCTTTTTGAATCGGCTATAAGAAAAAAAACTAATCAATATTTTTTCAAACTTTTTTTTTTTTTTGCAGATTGAACATTGTCATTTATGAATGGAAAATAATATCGTTCAAATGACTGGCACGACTGGCTTTCGATCAGCCCATTTTTTAAGCACATTTTCGATTGTTTGGGCTCCAATTTCATGAATGGCAACTTCGATTTCGTGTTTTAAAGCATTAATCGTCTCTGGATGGTTCGCATAGCATTTGTCCTTAACGGCTCCCCACAAAAAATAGTACAACGGGCTTAAATCACAGCTTCGAGGCGACCAATTAATATCGGTTTTCAAAAACGGTAGCCAAAAGTTCGAGTGTAACTTTGGCAGTGTGACAAGTTGCACCGTCTTGTTGCAACCAAATATCGTCCAGGTCATCCTCTTCAATTTTTGGAAACAAAAACTCTTTGAGCATGTCACGGTAACGCTCGCCATTCACTGTAATCGTGGCTCCTCGCTCATTTTCGAAAAAAATGGACCGATGATGCCGCCAGACCAAAAACCGCACCAAACACTAACTCGTTGTGGATGCATTTGCTTCTCTACAGTAACGAGTGGATTTTCTGAGCCGCAAATCCGACAATTTCGCTTATTGACGTAGCCACCGATGTGAAAATGAGCTTCATCAGAAAAGATGATTTTTCGGTAAAAATGCTCATCTTCGGTCAAACGATTTTCTGCCCATTGTTCAAGCGTATAGCGTCCCATTTCGTAAATGTCAAACCTTTAAGTAAATTATGAACACATTTGACATGTCATTTGTGTTACCATTCTCAAAAATTAGGTGGTTCAAAAAGCAAACGCTATATGGCCCACCCTGTATGTATTATTTATTGGTTTAATTAATTCGTAACTTTGGCTAACAAAGGACGGAAACTTATAAACATACCCAATATAAAAATTGAAATTCAAATTAGAACAATTTTGCAGCCACTCGAAAAAATTACAATTTTTGCCAACGGCTTCGTAAGTCAGTCATCGAATAAAGATTTCCATAGCTCAAAACAATTTTTTTGTCTATAAAAAATTATTCAAAAATACATGTGAATGATTGATTTTGCGCCAGCTTGTACAATACTTGTTAACCAGCAGCACGTGACCTAAATATTACACTAAAATTTTAATGCACAGTGGAGCTTAGTTCGGGTTAGTCCTAAAATGTATTAATTGCTCTTATCTTACACGAAACAAAATTCATGAAATTCATTGAAAATCGCGTAAAAAAGCATTATTTCTTTTTAACTCGCGTTAAATCAAATTCGTGTAAAAAGAGAATTGGGTGTACTTCAGTTACAATATTTTCCATTCCAGTTATTATTTTTCTGGCTTCATCCACTCTTAGCTATGATATTTATTTAACTTCCTTGAAAGCTTATTTTCCTGTCATTAATTCTAAACGCAAACATTTGAACACTTGAACACAGAAACGCTGAGAAAATTTATTTATTTTACAGGTCTTAGCTTTTAATTCATTTGAGATTTATTTAGTTGAGGCAAAAGCAAACACCTGTTGCACTCAAATATTGCAGGCGCTGGTGTACACACACACACTTATACACACACACACACACATGTATTTAAGTAGAATTGGTCATGCAAATTTTATACAAATAAATACAAAACCACAAATGCGGCACTTCCAGCAACAACACATCGGTGGCAAAAGTCATAAATTCAAAAACAAAGAACTGCCACCAATTTACGAAAGATTTTGTGCATAAGTACGTATGCATGTGTGTGTGTATGTGTTCATGTGGCTTTGTTGCAGTTCTATGCGCAACTAAGTAGTAAAACTCAAAAGTTTTGTCTTTGTCGAACAGCTGTGCACGGCAGCTGGGGAAAAACAGACGTAGAAACAGTCAAAGATTATAGGGAAGATGTGTCTAGGGGAGAGGCGCTTAGGGAGACGAGAGAAGATGGAAGGATGACCGAAAACATTCACAGGCACAGTTGTTGTTGCTGCCGAGCAGAGTTCATTGCATTTTATGTTGGTAATTGCAATTATTTAGAAGCCGATTAGTGCATGAATCAGGTAAAGCATTTTGTGGTTGCATTTGATTAAATTATTAGCAGCTACATGAATCTTTGTGCAAACTTCAAAATGTAAAGAAATAAATTCAACAAATTTTTTCATAAAAAAGCAGAATTTAATTTAAATGAATTATTCATTTATTATATTAATGTGTATTTTATTTAAATTTTCCTAAAGGCTGTAGATGAGATGAGATGAAGAAGATGCAATTGCACTTTTTTCTCCCATTTCTCCCCATTCAACGGCAATATTAGATTTTGTAGAAGAAAAAGCAATAGCTGACTAGTTTATTATTATTATTTATTTATTGCATCCCAAAAAGGGAATAATTTACAATAATTGGCGTCAGCTCTACTGCTAGGCCATAATTTATATCAGGTACAAAATACTAGAATTAGAAATATAAAATAATTAGCAACTTTACAAACAATGAAACGTTTGCTGTTGGAAGCTTCGGACAGGAATTAAGTAGAATTAGAGATTCTGCGAGTTGGTGTTTTAAAGTTGCGTGCTAAATTTGAGTGCACAAGTTCATGCGATGTGAGGATAATTGGCAGTAAAGGGGGGATTTTTTAAGAGCTATAGGAAAGTCTTTCAAAAAAACACACGTAAAATTCACAAAAATGCATGCAATTTTTATTTAAATCGATAGTGCAGTCCATATAATTTACTGTTTGAAGATTATTTCTTGCAAATGTTGACCGCGACTGCGCTTCAAATGTTCCATCCGCTCAGTCCAATTTTGGCATACTTTTTCCAATGTTTCGGCCGGTATCTCACATAAAAATGCGTTAATGTTGTCTCCCAATGCGTTAATTGAAGCAGGCTTGTCTGAATAGACATGAGCTTTAACATAGCCCCACAAAAAATAATCTAAAGGCGTTATATCGCATGATCTGGGTGGTCAATTGACAGGTCCCGAACGTGAAATAAAATATTCACCGAACTCGCCTCTCAACAAGTCCATTGTTACGCGTGCTGTGTGGCATGTGGCATGGGGCACCGTCTTGCTGAAACCACATGTCATGCAAGTCAAGCTCTTTCATTTTGGGCAAAAAAAAAGTTGGATATCATTTCTCAGTAGCGCTCACCATTCACAGTTACGTTACGATTCGCAGCATCTTTGAAGAAGTACGGTCCAATGATACCTCCAGCCCGCAAACCGCACCAAACTGTGACCTTTTCTGGATACATTGGTAGCTCTTGCAATTCATCTGTCTGATCTTCACTCCAAAATCGACAATTCTGCTTATTTACGTACGCATTGATCCAAAAATGCGCTTTGTCGCTAAACACAATTTTTCGACTTTATACTTTCTTAACAGAACACGCATTTTTATAATAAAATGCAATGATTTGCAAGCGTTGTTCGTTTGTAAGACGATTCATAGTTAAATTATAGACCAAACTGAAGATGTTTGACAGTGAAACAAAACCAAAACGTGCATCAGCTGTTGAAACCAACTGTTTAGAAAGATAATAGCTAAAAGATCACCCGTTATGTAAACCTTCCTTAGCTTCCACTGGCATTTGACATCAAGACCCTAGGTCCGAATATTTTGTTATCTTTTCTGACTATGTTTTTTTTATTATAACTATGTTTCATTTTATTATTATTATTATTTTGTTCATTATTACAGGAATATTTAGGATTCCTGATTTAGATTTTGCTTTCCTAAAATCTCGTTATAGCTCAATGCTGGAATCTGTGTATTCTTAGTTACATTTTTATATATATATATATCACTTGGGCTGGAAATTCCGAGCCTAACAAAGAAAACATGTTTTTGTTTTGTCCAAAATTAGCTTTATTTATCAAGGTAATTTCCCCCAAGAACAACATAAGCATTCCAGTGCTGCTCTAACATTTTAATACTACTTTTGTAGAACGATTTATCTTTTGCCTCAAAATGGCCTTCAGTTTCAGCGCTAACCTCTTCATTCGAGCGAAATTTCTTACCGATGAGCATTTTTTTAGGTATGGGAACAACCAGTAGTCACTAGGAGCCAAATCTGGCGAATTCGGTAGATGTGGGAGCAACTCGAAGTTTAATTCATGTACAATACATAGTTTTGCCATTGTTTTAATTGACTTGTGATACGGTGCGTTGTCTTGAAAGTGAGCAAACGCGGCACCCATTTTGAACAGAGCTTTCTTACGGTCAAATGCTTATGCCTAAAGTCAACGCGTACTTTTGATATCTTTACGATGTCAGCTAACTTACGCAACTTCACTTTTCGTTCACGCAAAATTGTTTAGAGATTTCTTTGATGTTTTCTGGTGTTACCTCTGGAGTCCTCATTTGGACGTCCATTGCGTTATGCATCATCGGTGTCTCTATGACCACGTTTGTAACACTGTGCGACAATTTTGGGGTCATCAAAATCAAACCGCACCGGACCTTTTTTTTCTGAAAATATACCTATTCAATAGCAAAACCCTCGCTGAGTTTTTAAAAGTTAGTTCGATTTTTTTTTTTATTGCGTTTTGAAGTTTTCTATTTTCATGAGATTTTGGAGTTTTACCTGTACGCTAAATTTGACTTATAAATCGACCTTTGTTTGATTTAATCGATTTATTTTGTCATAGCTTGATGCAGAAATTTCGTACATGTACAAATAAACTTATTTTGAGAAGAACCTATATCTCAATACGCAATTTTGAATACCAAAATTTCGAAAAATTGTATGTTTTTACCATTTTTTACTGTAATTAATTATGAAAATAATTAAAATTTCTCACTATTTCTTCTAGCAAAAATGTTGCAAAATGTACTAAAAAAGTCATTTATAAGATAAAAACATAAAACTGAACTTTAAGTTTGTTATTTTCTAAAAAAAAAAATTTTTAACAAGATTTTTCTTCATAAAAATAATTTTTTTATACTCTGCTTTAAATTTTTTTTTGAAATATCTAAAAACTCTGTGGGTAAAAATATTAAATAGATTAAGTAAAAAGAATATAGACTTGAATTTTTATAATTTTTTTTATTTTTATTAAAATAAAGAATTTTTACGTACTAAAACCTTAGAGACGAGCTCTTTTCGACAATGATTGAATTTCAACATCACCATTATCAGAGTAATCAGATTCATCAGTAAAGAATTCCATGCCTGTCTCTTCTTCTTCTACCTCATATTCTTTTTCCTCCTGGTTATTCCATTTTCCTTCATTTTCTTCCTGGTCGTATTGAAAAATATGTTTACTCCACCAACATATTTCGGCTAGTATGGCACCTAGAGCTCGTTTTCCTCGGTATCTTGACTCAAATGGCATCGCAGTAGTTTGATGGTAGCGCTCTCCTTGCTCATCTGATAGCAGAAAACGTTAATATTTGCAGGACAATTGTACATTTTTTATTTTCTTAATTCATAAAAAATTCACGTAAATGAAATTAATAAATTCAAATATGTTAACAAAAACCGTATTGTTCACAAAATATTTAGCGCGTCAAATGTGTTTTAGGAGTTGTTATGCACGAACCTGATCTCGCAAGACTGCTGCGATCTTAGAACAGGTAAAATCGTTGGGAACAAATTTTGGAATTTCTAAAACAAACATTTCCTGATAAAACAGACTACAACCTTCTTTATACTTTTTATTTTGGAATGTGTGCTAGCCACTTTTCTATGTACTTAACAGGCTAAAAGTCTTGTGAGACCAATCTTGCTTTTCACTACTCACGATCACATTTTGTTACATCCAATATTCATTGGAAAACCGTATCTGGAAAAAATACTACCAAAAAAATAGAAAAATCTGAAAATGTGTATAACGGGTGGTTACGTATAAAATTATTTTCATAATTACAGTAAAAAATGGTAAAAACATACAGTTTTTCGAAATTATTTTGGTATTCAATATTGCGTATTGAGATATAGGTTCTTCTCAAAATAAGTTTATTTGTACATGTATGAAATTTCTGCATCAAGCTATGACAAAATAAATCGATTAAATCAAACAAAGGTCGATTTATAAGTCAAATTTAGCGTACAGGTAAAACTCCAAAATCTCATGAAAATAGAAAACTTCAAAACGCAATAAAAAAAAAATCGAGCTAACTTTTAAAAACCCAGCGAGGGTTTTGCTATTGAATAGGTATATTTTCAGAAAAAAAAGGTCCGGTGCGGTTTGATTTTTGATGTCGCACTGTGTAATCAGCAAACTTTCGTTTTATTGCTGTTTCTGATGGAGCAGAGTCCCTATAACACTTTTCAAGCCATTGATTTGCTTGAATGGCATTTTTTTCATCAAGAACCAGTGTAAAATCAAAGTACGTGACTCTTAGCACAATAACTCACGAACTAATGAATAGAATATCATGAAATTTTAAGAGCTGCCTGCCTAAGGATAGTACTAACTGAAAAAGAGACGAATTCAATAAAACTAGAGCCATCTATGTGTTAGGCCCTGGACTTTTCAGTTCATGTGTTATAATTGCTGCTACATCCATTTTGGGTGTTTGGCCGAGCTGCTCCTCATATTTGTGGCGTGTGTCTTGATTTTTTTTTTCACAAATGGAGGGTCTTACAGTTTAAGCCGACTCCGAACGGCAGATTATTTTTTGAGGAGTCATTTAATAACAGAAATACACTCGGAGGTTCGTAAAAACCTACCGAAGAGCAACTGCTGTTATTTTTTTCTGTCATTTTGGTATTTCATGCACGTAGACTCAAACCTACGCACTTCTGAATGGTCGTCACACACCAATGCATTCGACTAAGGCGGTCGGTTGCATTCTTAGTAAAATGAACTTTGTGGTTCTAGTCCGTAAGGTTTTATATAATCATAGACCCACTGAACGAAATTGTAGTACTAACTTTTTAGAGCAATAAAAGTAGAGGTGAAATCAAGCTTCTTGGCGTTTTTCGAAATGATGGGAGCTCATACTTAAATAACTAAGAGAGAATTAAGGGGATGGGTTAAAAGTTGAGATATCGTTCCGCTAACTCTCTTCTACGCCCTTGTCTCTCGACAACTGTCTGTTAATGCCAAATTCGGCTATGCTGACTCTGAACTGTTTGAGAGTAATTGCAGAAATATTCCTTATTTTTAGACTTTTCATAGACTTTTGTAGAATTTGTAGAGCTACAGAAAACTTTTTACAAAAACTTCATAAATACGTAAAAAATTTGTGAACAAAAAAGGGAACTTTATCCAGCATTCTCCAATATAGAGTTTAAGTGTTGCTACCATAACGGACGGCTACGCTCACTCAATCGGCGTAGGGTGCTATGTGGACATTCGTCGTTTAGGTCTTTGCTTCCCCATTGAAGCTTGTGCAGATTCGCTTGCGCGTCTACTATCATATACAGCTTTATGGGATCGGTTTTCCCTATCAGGCGTAGCACCTTAAGAAGTGGTTCCCAGCATTATGTGCCATGTACCAAGGGGCAAAGATTCTAAGCTTATTCTTCGCACCCATTCAAACTACTGTTGGGTCGTTTGACCTTGAATTCCATCTAGCATATGCTGTGAGCTAAAGTTCTTTCTTTTCTGGACGGGAAATATAATTTTTCTTTTTCTTGATAAGGGATCTTGAAATTTTCTAACACTGGTGGCCCAAGCCAACGGAAAATGTGCTAGGAGAGCAACCAGGGCTGCCAGTCAAGAGCCACATCATAACCAACCTCTTTTAATAGTAAAAATAATTCTCTCTGGTTCCACTTTATTGGGTGAAGTTTGAGTTTCAGAGCCTTACACCGGATTTAGTTCAGTCTTGCTTCCTCGTGTGGTTCCGATTGCTTTTTATTGTCACTTCCATTCTGTTGATCTCTCAGTTTGCCTTAATATAACTTAAAAGATGGGATAAGCAAAGAATGTAGATAGAAAATTAGAGATAAATTTTATCAACAAATCTCTTTCCAGTAGCGATTCGCAAAGTATCCTAAATTGCAAAATAGAAATGCTTCTGATCAATCCCGTTCTGCTTCTTTTTTTGGTAATCTACGTCAACGCATTGCTTTAAACAGCTGTTGAAGGGAAATCCCAGCATAACTACATTCAAACGCTCACAGCTGAGTACCCTCAGTTCGCACCCTCACAGTTTCTTAACAATTCTAATTTTTCTTCCACACCTCGATTTCAGTTTCGCTTCCGCACAAAGAATTCTCTAATGACAGTTCAGGACAAACAAACATAAAAATTACCGTTGGCAGTGGAGTGGAGCAGCAGCCACGGGACGGATGACATTGTTGCCAAATGTTACCTGCAAGCGGAAGGAAGGATCGACACGCAGGCGTAGCAGAGTATAGAAACTAGAAACAAACTGCATTTGCGGCAGAAGACGCAGAAAGAAATGTAAGAATAAACGAAGAATGGGGGGAACAAAACGAATAGAGGTGGAAGGCGGCGAGCAGAGAGCAGACGACAATTAACTGGTCTAAGAAGATTGCAAGGAGTGCATGGCGCAGCTGACAGTGAATGACAATATGCCCATTTTGACTGACAGTCTGCCAGATTGACTGCCTGCTGGAGTGCTGACGTTGGCGCTGTCATGCAACACGCGCCCTGCCGTGCAACGCCATAGACACAACTGAGGTAAAGGACCTCATCAACAAAACACAGTAAAGGCAAAAAGGTGTGAGGCCAAACAGTTTTGGCTACTGAAGGGGCAACTTTTACCGACTGCTGCTGTTCATAGCTGCGAGCTGGCGTACCGGTAGGTCGAGCGTGCGTGTGTTTGGATGTCCGTAATAATGTGGTCGGGCACAATTGCACGCACCAACACACGCACATACATGCATATACACACACTCATAATAATTTTGAAAACAGTTGCACAAATGCTCGTCCGGTTGTTGGCTGAAGGCCGCCGCTGTGTGAAAAGTAGTGCAACATGCAGGCGTGTGGCAGCATCTGGCTAGCGGCCACATTCTGTTGCGTCGCGTGGTAATTGCAGTCTAATTGCATTTTCCGCTGCGGTAATTAAAGTGAGAAAATTGGAAGAAAATTAGGTTTTTGTAACAAGTGGCTTGCAACAGCATAGGTGGCATGCCACATAATTTACAAAAAAAAACCAAAAAAAATGAAAATAAAAATAAAAAAATAGATAAATGAAAATTAGTGGTTTCAATGAAATTTTATGAAACTGTAGGACCAAACAAAATTTGCGCCTAAACTGAGTGGTGCAATGGTAGAAAAACCAAACCGTTAAAGCATTTGTAGAAATTCGAGACTAGCAAAAAAAAGTATACCGCTGTACATAACTGTGCAGGGTTTTCTGTTATGCAAAAGTAAGTATGAATCGTAAAAACCATTCTTTTTAAACAAAAAATATCTTGAAAAAAAAATTTATTTATCATTGCAAAGCACCGTTAAAATGTTTTGTAGACGCTTTAGAGTTCTCTAAACAGTTTACGTTGTGCATAACGAAACCTACACCACCACCAACAACACCAGCACTGCCCTATGACTGCCACGCAAGTATAATGACACACATCAAAAATCATTTTGTGTTTGGTTTTTTTTTTATTATTTTGCGCTCGTCCAATTCAAGTGACCACAGAAGGCCGCACGTTGGGAGGAAGAAATAGAATAAGTAATGGCCGGTTGCTGTGGCCGCGCTTGGCCCAATGCCCCCGCCGGGCACGCCCACTTAAATTGCGTACCGCTCGAGCGTCGCAGCAACGCGTGCGCGCAAGTATTCATTATCATCATTGCGAATGGGGCAATGCAATTAAATTTGCATTTATATAAGCGGGCCGCAGGGGCATGCAGCAAAATAGCCAACAAGTATGCAACAAGTGTGGAAGAAGCAGCCAACGGCCAACGGCCGACGGTCGGCGCAAAAAATGCGTAGGAAACATTTATCACTGCGAGCAGCGAGCAAAAACATAAAATAAAATAACAGATCTAAAATACGTATAAACCTAAAATAATGACTAAAAAATGCCGAATCAAGCTGTAAAGACAACAGAAGATGCCACAAGCGGTAGACGCAGCAATCACATCAAACACTGGCATGCATACATGCATACATACAAACGCGTACAGAAGCATGCAAACAACACAATGCCACAATAAAATAAATCCTTATAATTTTAAATGTTTGGCAATAAATATTTATGCGCAACTATTAGCAGCCGCTGCAACAATAGCACCAACAACAGCAGCAGCCGCAGCAACAGAAGCGGCGGCGGTGGGACCAAGCGCGGCTGTTTGTGGCTGCGTGCACATTCGGGCGTCCGGCACGCACTGTTCACTTGAAGCAGATCGCCTAATGATAGGGTTGCCACAAACTCACATACGCACTCACACTAGCACACGAACAATGATCGGACAATAGCCTAAACGAAAATGCTTAAATTTAATGACATAACCACACGGTGTTGCCGCTTGCTGGTGAATGCCACACTAAGCCTACGCATACAAACTAAGTCTAAAATACTCAGTGGTGAGCGCGTGTTGCACAAACAATCAGCAACGAGGACTGAATGTACGACAGCAAATTATGCGTTACGCGAAGGCGAGAGCGACGAATACACAGCGAAGAATTTTCGAGAAATCGGACGGAGGCATTAGTGTACGAGACTAAAGTAAAAGAAGGTGCTTAATTTTTTCATAATATTGAAGGCCCTATTTTTATCGATTTATGGGATGATTTGCTGCCGTCCCCATGACAGTCGGTTCTACGTTACCGGAACAACCCGGATTTATATCCGGTCAAGGATTGTCACTCCAGCAGCGTTCCCCGTCTATTGGGAAAAACTGGCACAAGCAATTTTCGCAAGCTTCTCCTGAGACGAGTTTCTCACTAGCAAAACATTTTCCATCGACAGGCACAGTAGGTAATCAATTGATGGCAGGTCTGTGCTATTGGGTGTTTTTCGAGAGCTTGAGAACTTAAAATGATTATAAAAAAACCGAAGTATTGTTTGAATATTTTTTTTGTAATCTGGTTGATAATTAATTTTCAAACAAACAAGATGCAAACTGGCTGGCTTTGAGTAGAAAGGGAGTTCCCGCTAAGATAATCCGCCTCTTAAGAACCCTTTATGAGGATTCCGAATTGGCAGTGTGGCTCCATCAATAACCAACACAGGCATAAGGCAAGATTGCCCCTATCGCCACTTCTCTTTGCCATCGTTCCAGACGACCTAATGCACCAATTGAGCTTGCACCAGACATCATGAGGACCTGAACTTCGCTGATGACATCTGCCTCTTCTCTCACAAACTCACTGGCATGCCAGCGAAGGCTGAGAGATTAGTCACGTTGGCACGCACCGTCGGATTGGAGATCACCATCGCCAAGACCAAAGCCCTGAGCATCAAGAAATATAATGGTTGGCGGGTGCCAGGAGGAATTTATCGAAAGCTTCTGCTACCGCGGCTGCACTATCCGGCAAGAGGCAAAGAAGCTGAAGATGTCAACTGCGGGCTAAACAAAGCAGGGGCGGCGTTCGAGCGAGTTCGCAAATCTGCAGGCGCACTAAACTGCGAATATTCAGTTCATGTGTGAAGTCAGTATTATTGTACAGAAGTGAAACATGGCTGACACCATCTTTCGTCAACAAATGCCTCCGCATCATCTGTAGAATATTTTGGCCGAACACCATCAGCAACGCCGCGTTAAGGAGATCAACGAATGACGAACCCATCCTATGGACAATCAAACGCAAAAAGTGGCGATGAATAGATCACACGCTTAGAAAACAATCAAATCGTATCACAAGAATAGCACTGGATGGGAACCCGCAAGCAGAGATCGCTGTCGACCAAAGAATACTTGGAGAAGCTCGATGTTGCGCGAGCTAACAGCTGCCGACATCACATGCGACGGAGCAAAAATTAAAGGCTCAAAACCATGTCCAATAGAAGAGTCTTGTCGACGCGCTATGCTACCCAGTGGAGTGAACAAAGCAAATAAAAAAGAAGATCATTTCATTGCTTGAATATTACCATATATGTCCGCCGCGACTACGAGTTGTATGGTCAATTTCAATCTACTATATATTTCGACCACTTTTTCCCAGAAATCTGGCCACAAGGCGTCAATGATGGCTTGAGTATTGCACTAAATCGATTCTTAAGCGCGCTGTATGGCATTTTGCACCGTCTTGTTGGAACCAAATGTCGTCGATGTTTAGCTGATTAATTTTTGGAAACCCAAATTCAGTCAGCATGGCTCTATAGCGCTCATTCCTTATTTCGAAAGAAAAAAGGACTAATAATGCCGCCAGTGCTCTATTAACTTCGCAAACTGATTAATTTCTCTCAAGGTAAATTTCCACAATTTGGAAGCATTTTACTGACATCAAATGATTCATGATGAATTGCCAAACTTACTGAACAGAAATGTCGACACAGTTTGTCATTCTCAGCTGTCAAACTATAGTTATCGATATCAATAGTTCTCATGCAGCTAAAGAAAGCACCCGATATCGGTGTATACATATGAAATGAGACTTTTTTCTATTTCAAACGTTTAATGGTTACAAATTCCATCTTCAAAATATTAGCCATCGCTAGCGACACATTTTTCCCATCTCTCAGGTAATTTGTGGATAACGCGCCAAAAAAATTGGCCGTCTTTGGCCGCAAACCAATCTTCGAGCCATTTTTTGGCTTCTTCGTGAGAATTGAAGCGCTGTTCGGAAAGTGCGTGGCCCATCGATGCACACAAATGATAATCGGAAGACGCCAAGTCTGGTGAGTAAGCCGCATGCACCAGAGGTTCCCAATCGTACGTCTCCACCAAATCGCGGGTCACTCTTGTTCGATGTGGCGGTGCATTGTCATGAAGAAAAAATACTTTGTCGCCGATCGGCATATTCTGGACGTTTTCGGTTTATAGCGCTGTTCAAATCGGCCAATTGTCGTTGGTAGCGTGCACCGTCAACTGTTTGACCTGGTTTTAATAGCTCGTACCAAATCATACCACGCTGATCCCAGAAACACACAGCATTGCCTTGCGGCCGAAGCGATTTAGTTTGGCCGTTGTTTTTGGCTTGGGGCCGGGCGGACCATACGATCGTTTACGCTTGAGATTGGAGAAATACACCCATTTTTCATCACCCGTAACGATTCGATGCAAAAAAGACTTCCTTTTGAACCGGGAGAGCAGCATTTCACAAGTGGTTTTTCGATGTCCGCAAATCCTAGTTTGAAGGCACGAAATTCGACATTTTTAAGAGCGACAAAAATTCATTGTTGTATGAAACGTAACAAACAATGAACTGAATATTGTTGACTGATGACAGACGAAAAAAACAAGAAATTTGGGAAGGTTTAAAAATACTCCTAGCGACATCTATGGACTAATAGCTGAAAGTCTCATTTCATAGGTATAATATTCCAAAATAAAAAAAATGTTGCCATGAATATTTGATTCAATTTTTTCTTAATGAAAATGGCATAATTTTTTATTCGCCCCAATTCGCTTTCATTTTCCGCAGTGCCTTAAATCGAATCAACTGCTACAAAATTCAAGTCTGTTGCGGATGAACTGCCCGCGTCGCCGTTATACATAAATTCCATTGCAAATAAACGGGCCTGCATACATATGCATGAGTGCGCATTTTTTATGCACAAGTACATACATATGTATGTGTGCGTATGTATGAAAAATGTGCGCACATGAAATTTATGTCTCTGCGATTTGTGAGCCGCACCGTACAACGGAATGTTCAAACGCAGTAAATGGATTAAAATGAAATAAAAGCAATCGGACACATATTCTTCAATCCTTCGCTTTTCCCTGCCATCCAACGTTGATGATGGTTATTTTGCAGCGCACAAACTAAAGACCAACGTAGGTATGTATGTGTATGTGAGCGCAAGCATTTGCTGGTACGTAATTTTCTTATTACCGCGGGGTGTATTTCAATTAAAAGCGAATTTTGAAAATATTTATGCCAGAAACACACATCAAAATGTCGTTCTTATTTGATGTCTGTCCCGTTCTTTATACCATTTCATAAATACTGATAAACTAACTACGAAAAAACGGAAACACTCACTCAAGTAACTCGCCTGACAATAACAAAATGGCTTACTTCAGGCTTGAAATGATGAAATAAAATATTCTTTATGCGTGTGCAGCCCAAATCCTTAATGCCCACTACCAGCCATTGAAAGTGGCAGCTGCGTTGCTCCTCACATAAAGCAGATTTTAAGATTTTAACATCTTTTATATTTTTCTAAAGATTTCTCATTTAGAAAAGTACGCACTTTTTTTGCTAGAAGTGTCAGCATATCAACGATGGCGAACATAAAATGCGTTGTGATCAACGACGCGATCACCCATTCACTACGTCAGCTACCACCCTACCTTGTTGCTAGGTAGCCAAACCGAAGCTAAGAGAACAAAAGAACAGCGCTGCTAAGTATAGTCCCAGCCACGTACGCGTTTCTCATAACTACCAAGCAGCTGGGGTGGTAACTTCCAAAACTGGTGTTTGCGGTGGGGTTACCAAAAGATTCGCCCTCTTGGTCCAACCCTCCTTCATGCAGCCGTACAAGGAAGCCTGGTTTTAATAAGTTTCCTTTGTGTAGGTAGTCTTCATAATCTTGTGAAAATAATTTCTGAAGCATAACAAATGCGCATGCGTGGCTATTCAAGTTGGACTGGTTGTTGGTTCTTTGCAAATCGACACACAAAAGACATGCTCTGAATGGGATGGATGGATGGGTGGTTGGGATATGCGCAAGTACCTAAGCATTTACCGCTGTAAGAAAAAAATAATATTTCATCCATAAGAATGCGTGCTGTCTTCGTATTGCGCAGGATAGTTGGCAGAAATTTTGATTAATTACAAAGTGGGATAATAAATGTTGCAGATGTGTGCGTTAAACTACTGAAATAACAAAAGCGTTTACTTTGCAATAATACAAAAACTATAAAAGAATAAATTGAAAACTGGTTTTCAAAGTTATGATAATCAGAAAAAAAATGTTTCTCTTAAGAATTTTTAGAATATTTCACCAACAACACCAAAATTCTATGAAACTTATTGAATAAAAGCTTGCAGCACCTTTTCAAGTTCTCAAAAATTATTCAGTTGGCTTATTAAAGGGTGTCCATAGCACGCAATCTTCATAAAATTATAGCTGCATAGCTTCAACTGTTTAGATCAAAAATGTTCCAAAATAATAATTAGTGATGGGTCTGATGAGGCATTCAGGCGAAATACGAATCTGATGTTAACAATAAAACCAGCTGACTGGATGAACTAGAAAACTAAAGAATTCTGAGCTACACCATTTTTTCTCTTTTCGTTTGTGGTAGCAAGTTTTCTACAAAAATATAATAATAATCTAAATACTCTATCTTAAGTTTAATAAGGGAGCTGGGTCTGCATGGGTTACTGTGAGAAATAAAGGGCACAAAACGCCATGAGATCGAAGTGCAACCCTCCAATAAATCTACATTTAAACTAAGTTTTATCACATGACGTTTTGCAAGTCAATAATTGCCCTTTCCTCCCCTTTTAAGTTCCATATGCAACTCTCGTTTCAATCAACGAAATTCGTAATCTTGATTTTATTTTTGACTCGTATTTTACGTTCATCATCTAAACTAACTCTAATATTCCGAAATCATATGCTAACTTAGGTTTTTTGTGACGCTGTTAGTGGCTTCAAAAACCTATACACTAGAATCTTCTTATATAATGCTTTACTCCGTTCGAAGTTCGAGTAAGAATCCGTCGTATGAAAACCAATGTATTCCTCACATGTATGTATATAAATGGCGCGTACACCGTTTCTGGGTGTTTGGCCGACCTCCTCCTCCTATTTGTGGCGTGCGTCTTGATGTTGTTCCACAAATGGAGAGACCTACAGTTTCAATCCGATTCCGAACGGAGGAGCTTTTTCATGGCAGGAATACACTCAGAGGTTTGCCATTGCCTGCCGATGAGCGACCGGTATTGGAAAAAACTGTTTCTTTATTTTGGTGTTTCACCGAGATTCTAACCTACGTTTTCTCTGAATTTCGAATGGTAGCCACACACCAACCCATTTGGCTAAGGCGGCCGCCTCACAGGTATGCCTCACATAATCAGTTTTCGCGAAGTCTTATCCTTGATTTTGCGATGTTTACAGAGACCTTATTTAAGTCACTTATTTTGAGTCTTATTATCTATCAAGTAAACTATCTGCTTAATTTTGTTCTTAAGTTATTGTTAAGTAAAACTGTGAATCTAGTCGTAAGTTTCATTTCACTGACTTAAATAAAGAAATAAAGATATAAAAATAAATAAAATTGAAGTAAACTTAATCTCAACGTCCACTGAAGTTCACTTGAAATAACTTACACTCAACCTGAGCATCTGTTCACCTGATCACTGCTGCATCTCGACTGCTGACGAAATATATTTTCAAATTGACTTTACAGTTAGGCTATCAAGGCTCGACCATCAAATACTATCCTGGAACGCAGAAATTGAATGTAGGAATGTCTTTAACGAACTTGTCACAAGCATGCATTGAACTGAGCCATTTATTAGCCAGAATTTGCCACCAAACTAACATTTTGTGACATAACCAGAAAGATAAAATCAAAAATCCGTTAAGGTTCTGTCTGGTTAAATACTCATTTTTTATAGATATTTTTTTTTTTAATTTTTTTTAATAAAATAAAATGCCATCGTTTCGATTTTATAGTATGTTATTATTGACATCAAATAGTATCATATACAAGAACAATACATAGTATATATTTTTTTTTTACATATTTTTTTCTACAGGGTGAACGATATGAAGTGTTACCAACTTCACACTGCTTGTATCTGTAAAACAGCTCATGACATCAACGTCAAAATTCTTCTAATGACAGTTCAATATATTGTTTATAAGCCATCAAAAGCTTTTGCGTATCAGTTTGGTTGAATTTTTTTTTCTGTGATGGTGTTCAAACGTAATTGTGTGATTGCGTTATATTTGGCTGGAAAATCACAACCAGCCATTGTTCGTGAGCTCAGTCACCTCAAAGTGAATAAAATGTTTGTGTATCGTACTATAAAACGTTACAATGATACTGGTAGTATTGCAAAACGCTATGGAGGTGGACCAAAAAAAACGCAACAACGCCGAAGAAAATTGGAAGAAAAATGGTCAAAGAACTGAAAATATCGCAAGACAGCACTCGACGCATATTGAAAAATGAGCTCAAGATCAAGGCTTACAAGTTCCAAAAAGCACACGATCTTTCACCCCAGCAAAAAAAAGTTCGGTGCGAAAGACCAAAGGAGTTGTTGCGCTCGCACGAACGTTGCGAATTTCCTAACATTGTGTTTTCTGATGAAAAAAATTTCCCAATTGAGCAGTTCATAAACACTTAAAACGATCGTGTTTACTTGACCGAACGCTCATACGAGAATTTGAGCCTACGTATGGCCACTCGAAGCAATTTCCCATCGCAAGTAATGGTTTGGGCCGCAGTGACCGCTGATGGACGCTCTCCAATCGTTTTTATCGAGCCTGGTGTCAAAGTGAATGCGACTTATTATCGGGAAAATGTTTTAGAAGCTGCTTTAGCGCGTGGACAAGCAAATATTTCGGTCGTAGACGATGGATGTTCCAACAGGACTCGGCAAAGTCTCATAAACAAATTTATAATTTTTGCAAATGACTTCGTACGTCATTCGTATTTGACATTTGTGAACAAATCAGCAGCAGTATTCAAACAAGCAGACCAGCAATAGCGCACTTAAAGGTCAAAATAAAGATTTCCATCACTGAAAATATTTTTTGTTAATTCCCTATAAAAAAATCAATTCGCTATAAAACTAGAGATTTTGATTGAAAAATTGAAAATTTGGATAAAATTATTTTAAAATTTTTTATTTTTTTTTTCAATTTTACACTTAGTTTGAGACTTTGGTTCATACTATTTTCTGTGCTATATTTTTATAAAAAATTAACGAAAAAAATTTAGCATGAAAAATATATTTTTCATATTGTGTTAAAGGATAAATTGACTAGGAAAGTAAATTAGTGAGCGAAAGTGTACTTATATATGTATCCTATCTGAAAAAAATGTATAACCAAAACAAACAACAACTGCCTATTAAGTCCAATGTAGCTTTTGTTGGTGAGAGAGAATCCGTTGCTTTTCAAGGCTGGCATTATTATCGGTGTTAATGTTAATGATAATTAATTTAAGAACTAATAAAGGCCTCTTACAACTTCAAAATCATAAGTATCAAAAGTGGCGTGAGTGGCGATACGCGGGTGAGCCGACTGTTTGCTTGCTGACAGAAATTACTTCATCTTATCCCCGTTCACCACCGGAACTACATATTATCTTCGCTTCCTTATCCAGTTTAGTAAAGGGAAAACTAACAACGCGGTTATTAAGAATGCATTCCCAAAATTTGCCTCCTCAGTGCGCACTTAGTAGCTCAACTTTCGAAGAAGTTACACAAAAAGCCAAGTTGGAGCTCTCCCGATTGAGGTATCTTAAGGAGCCCTTCATGTAGAGCCTCAGCTACCTTATCCCTGGAGTTTACCATTTTTTATTTACTTTTAATTCCTCATGCTGCATCTGTCTAAATGCCAACCCGGCCATAATCGCTGCTACACACAACCACTCAAATTAATTACGGAGTCATGTTAACACGATGAAGCGAAAGAACGTTGACTACTACATTGTTTACATACAGGCATGTGGGTGCCCATAACTGAGGAAACACGACACTGCGCTGAATCAGCAAATTTGTTCATCTTTGGCGCTATCAGCCACATATTTTTTACCAATACATGCCCATAACAAAACATACAAGAAAACGCACGGCAGTTGCTAACGTAAATGACAAAATCATATAATAGAAACAATAACAACAACGATATCTTTAAAATCTCAAATCAAGACAACTGAGTACACATTGAGAAAAGTAACAAACAAACAAAAAAAACAAAACGTTGAACGCACCCGGCCGACAATAATGCAATGGAACGAGCGCGCGCAATTTTCAACAACACAACACAAAGGCCCAGCCGAAAAAAATTAAGAAAACGAAATCACAGTAGAAACGCATAGTTAGGCTACTTGAGGGAAGGAGAGTTCAAGGCACAACGCTGATGGCTTCGAGGGCAAAGCAGCATATTTATGTAAAAACTGCTGATGCAGCAGGAGTACGTGAACTGAGCGAAGCAGCAGCAATTCCTGCATTGTCAGCTTAAGGAAATCCCTTACATAAATAGGACTTTTGCTTCAGGTGATGCGTTCATGCTATCGTATGGCCGGCGCTACCGGTAGCGAGGGTGTTTGCTTACGCTTCCTTGGCCGATCTGGCGGTTGCGCAAGCGCAGGCCTGTGGTAGCACGTGTCATTGGCTACGGCAACGGCTGAGGGAATCCAGCAGAGTTGGCGCGCTTTTTATTCAAGCAATAGCACGAAAAAAGAGCGATAGCTAAAAGACTGTTTCAACTACTTCTTTTTTTTTTTTTTTTTATTTTGCCTCAGTTGATGTGGGGGTGCGCGCGAATATTGATAAATCAAATTTTCGTATCTGATTTCATGCGCATTTCTTCTAAATACCTTTCTGGTTCTTCTCTATAGTTTTTTATGCTCGCATACACATTCACATGCAAGGGTGTTGCTTATGAGGCGAGTCGTGCCTTTGGTTGCTTGGATCGCTTACGTTTTTCGCACTCGCCGTAATTACGTTATTTAACACCTTTACCTTGACAGCCCTTTCATGTGGAAATAACAACAAAAAAGTGTTGACATCCGGTATTCGTTGCGCTTTATTACGCTCCGCTTTAGGTTACCGACGATGCTGCTGCCGTTGCCGATACCATGCCGTGATTCCGTCTGTTCGTCTGCGGAAGCTATGACGAAATTCATGGCGCATTCATATGGAAATTACTGTATAAATGCACAGTAGCAACTGATAATTAAGTGGAAACTTAAGAAACGTTCACAAGCATTTTTTTCTATTTATTTATATCATTTTTTTTTCTCACAAAATGAACAGCTCGCCAGGATATGAGCTTTTTAAGCATGTAATTTGAAGTAATTTCGAATGGGAAAGGGCCTCACTGCAGGCCGCCTCATTATTACGATTATGATAATGCAAATTATTATGAGTTGCTGGGTGCTTGGTGGAAATCAAAATCCAAAAGCTTACTAAATTTCACACTGAACCCTTAAATCAGCGTTGTTCTGCATATGTCACGAACTTAAATCGCGCTTTTGCAATCATTTGGTTTAGTTTTATTCTGTACATATCACAAGTTTAAAAGCTTGGGAACGTATATTTTTAAAGTAGGCAACTAAGTGTCTTTTTTCCTTTTAAGTTAATAACGCGCTGATAATTCCAAAGATAAACTAAACGTTTCGGGTATTTTATTACTATTCTTCTTTGTTATACTTACCATTTTTCGGCTAAGTAATACTCTGAAGATGATCATTGATATTTTTATTTATATTAGTGTACTAAATATATTCCCTTAGCAAGACACTGGGTTGCTAGATTTAGAAATTTTGAGTAAAAGTGAAGGAAAAGTAAAATTTGTACAAAAAACATTTAATTTTCAAAATGGTCTGCTTACGAGCAACAACTCGCTAAAGCCTTTTCATGGGTATGTTCAGGACTACGGCAGTATGACATGAAATACATACCGCTTAAGTCAGGGCATGATAGAGTAATCGAGGTAATCCGAGATCGATGAGTGGTGAATTTACAAAGATTTATTTCTTATGATATGGGGATTTAGACGGAATTCATGTTTTGCAAAGAGCTAGTATAAGGTGGGCCATCTAAAATTTGTTTGAATCGGCTATAAAAAAAAAACTAATTTGAACATTGTCATTTATGAATGAAAAATAATATCATTCAAATTACTGCTACGACAGTAGGCCATTTGATCAACCCAATTTTTAAGCACATTTTCGATTGTTTGGGCTCCAATTTCATGACTGGCAACTTCGATATCGTGTTTTAAAGCATCAATCGTCTCTGGATGGTTCGCATAGCATTTGTCCTTAACGGCTCCCCACAAAAAATAGTCCAACGGGCTTAAATCACAGCTCCGAGGCGGCCAATTGATATCGGAATTCAAAAACGGTAGCCAAAAGTTCGAGTGTAACTTTGGCAGTGTGATAAGTTGCACCGTCCTGTTGAAACCAAATGTCGTCCATATCATCCTGGATTTTTGGAATTTTTGGAAAAAAAAACTCGTTGAGCATGTCACGATAACGATCGCCATTTACTGTAACCGCGGCTCCTCTCTCATTTCCAAAAAAAATGGTCCGATGATGGCGCCAGACCAAAAACCGCACCAAACAGTGACTCGTTGTGGATTCATTTGCTTCTGTACAGTAACGTGTGGATTCTCTGAGCCCAAATCCGACCATTTTGCTTATTGACGTAGCCACCGATGTGAAAATGAGCTTCATCAGAAAAGAAGAAGAAGACTCACCACTTTGGAAATAGGTTTTCAATATTTCCCAATTTTGTTCAAGCGTATAGCGTCCCATTTCGTAAATGTCAAACCTTTAAGTAAATTATGAACACATTTGAAATGTCATTTGTGTTACCATTCTCAAAAAATAGGTGGTTCAAAAAGCAAACGCTGTATGGCCCATCCTGTATTTCCCAAAGAGTTACGACAGCGAGAATAATTGGATAGTCCCGACGCGATCGATAACATTGCATACCTCATTATAAAAAAGTTGGAATTGACAGAAGTTATTTCCAATGAGCTCACCTTCCCATGGAGGGATGAAGTGCCCAGAGGAGGCTTAGCAAAGCACAGTACCAGCATGGAAAAGCACCACACTAAACTATAGATCCTTTCATTTATGGAATAACATCAAGACGCGCTACTAATAGGAGGAGGATCTCGGCCAGCGAAAAAATTTGATATTGGCGAAACTTCAAAACTTCGCGATCGGTTTTAAAAATTAATTCACAAAATAAAATCTTGGATTAAGTGAAATAATTTCTTGTTTTAATATTAGACTTGGCAATTTTCGCGAATAACTTCTATTTGTACCATTATTTACATTCAAATATTAAATAAAATTAATTTTTTAAGCCGTTCGCAGTTTCTTTCCATTTAATTAAGTAATAAAATACTTCCTTGCTACCATTTTTGGCAAAAGGGATTTAATATTTTCCACTTTATTCACCTTATGAAATGCAATTTTTTGTAAGGGAGTGTCAAAAATCGAATGTCACTAGTGAGCAAACCTTTAATAATTGAATTATGGTGCAAGCCCAGTTTTCATTTTGTTGTTTATTGTATTATTAAATCACAAATATACGAGGGTCGTTTGAAAAGTCCGTACAAAGTCAGAGAAATGGCTTACATGCCCATATCGAAGAATGCACACCAAGTTCCAGCCAGATCAGTACATTTTTTAGTGTTTTGTACTCGTTTGAATCGGGGAACTCTAGCGATTTTCCTTTTACACCAGGACAACATAATAGCTCATGTCTCAGCAATGTTGGTCGCAAAATCAATGGAAATAGTATACCAACTCCCTTCAAATACCTCTTTAATCCAGACTTGGCTTCCTCGGGTACCTCTGTCCTCTATTCGTGCCCCAATTTGCTCAATTTCTAGCGGCAAAAAGACTTTATTCAAACAGGGAGGTGTTTGCAGGTGCAAATGGGTATTTTTCAGACTGGGACAAATCCTATTATTCGGAAGGGATCAACAAACAAATTGATATAGCAAACATAGGGTTCAGAAACGTTATTTATAGGAATGACTTAAAATACCACAGGGCTAAGATGTTCGAAAATTGATTCATTCATATGAAAAGCAGATAAGATTAACACACAGGCTGAAAAGATCCACAAAGCACATATTTTTTTGTTCAAAATTAGTTTTACTCATCAAAGTAGTTCCCATCCATAACAACGCAATAATTTCAACGCCGCTCTAACATTTCAATACCACTTTTGTAGAACGATTCTATTTTCCTTCAAAATAGACCTCAAAGTCAGCGAATGAATTGAAGTTCGAATTGCTCCCACATCCACCGTACTCGCCAGATTTGGCTCGCAGCGACTACTGGATGTACGCATACCTAAAAAATACGGGCCGGTAAGAAAGTGACCACAAAAAGTGATAATAAAATGTTAGAGTGGCGCAGAAATGATTGCGTTATGCTTGATGAAAGTTACGTTGACGAATAAAGCTAATTGTGAACAAGGAAAACACGTTTTTCTCGTTTTAGACCCGGAACTTTTCAGCCCAGGTACTATTACACATTTTCATCGAAGCTTCCGATGCAAACTTATAAACGTAGGTACATAAATTTGATATATTTTTCATATTATTAATTTTTGCATAAACTGAGGATGCAATGATATTCTAGGGTTATATATGGATATTGATATAATCACTTATGCATACTTGTTACTTATACATTTGTATATCTTGACACATTTTGTATAAGCCACCGAATTGAGCTGAAAAGCTTTGTGCTTGCTCACATTTTTCCCCGATTTTCATGCAATATTTTATTTTGCGACGATTTCTCTTTTGCTTCCGACAATTTGATATAAATATTGCTAGTGAAACCCAATCTCAATTGTCACTTTTAAAATCAAAATTGATCGCCAGCACATTTTCGGTGGACATAATCAAGCATCGACAAATGTTTTCTGTCGCGCATAAAAATTTCACGCACTCTTACAGCAAACATCTAACAGAAACTCAGCCAGCTAACTTATGAATGGATCGAGCGATGTATTGAACGATTTACGACGTGTAAGAAGTGTATGTGTTTGCATGTGTGTGTGTGTGTGTGTAAGAGTGTCAACAACCATGTAACAATCAGAACATGCAAATCTTGACTTAAAATATGCAACGCATATCCGCAGCAGCCACAGAAACTTTTCAATTGCGACTCACTCTCACATTCACACACTGCACTATCGCATCGAAGCCTTGAAGTAAAATTAAGTGATGCTGGCAGCAGCCGCTAAGCAGCGTGCAGCTATTCAAATGTCCATCAGCATGTCAGCAAGGAACGTGCCAAGCTGAGATTTCTTGCCTATTGGTCTGTGCACTGCTCCTGCTTCTACTCGCACGTCTGCTTGTGCTCCTTTGTTGGCTTTCCGTTTGCTGTTGCAAAAGTGTGAAATTGAAATTTTCTAATGCGAGCAGTGACAGCAACGCGTTTGCCGACAGTGAGAAGCACACTAACTCACACAAACACATGCATACATATATAGGTGTATGAGCAAGGCAATGTTTCTTGTTAGATGGGCGCTGAGTGGCGCATTGAAATGTCAATGCGAACTGGACGTGCCAACTGTCAGCATTCAATTGGCAATTGGAAATCATTATGGCCACACAATGAAACACCAATTGGAATCGATTCACATTGGGTGCTTAAGATGAACAGCCGCACAGTAGCGTGGAGTATAACTGTTCTGCGTGCTAGTAGCTGTCAGATGTGCACATACACACTCATATGTAGGTTTACTCCATCTGTGCAAGTTCGTCGCTTAAGTCTTTCATTCGGCTCACAGACCGAACAGCCGTAACTAAATATCTGCGAGGTAAAATTTTAATAGCTTCATTTCCCATACTGCACTAGTATTGCTGATTATTATTATTACTACTGTTGCTACTGCGCTACTGCTCCTTTTATTAAGACCACAAATATAAGTAAACAGCTGCTTCTAATTATTACTCCAGACGATGAGATGGAAGATAAAAAAGTTAATGAAGCAAAATGTAAGAAAAGCGGAGGATGTGTGCCTGATTATGGCCAATTTCAGAGCTAGAAGGTGTCTCTGCAGACACACACATACATACATACACATATGCACGACAGCTATGTATATGGGTACGTACGTACAGTAGCCAGGAAGATGATGAGTTCATAATTTTGCCGCTTTTGGACATTGCTACTACTATCTCTGCGTCATGAGCTACTTGCGGCTACCGTTGCACCGGTACTTGAGAGCTCATCGATATTAAAGTCAAATTGAAAAGCAATCGCTTAATTAGGAGTTGCTAAACGACACGTAATGTTGATGATGCTGAAGTTTATTACTATTTTCCACTTGAATTTCAGCTACTTCTAAGCACATTTGCCTCAAATCTGCAACTATAGAGAAATGTTGGTATACTTAAAGTGTATGACAGTTAGGCTGCCTTTAGAAAGTACAGTGGCTTGTAATTGGGGAAATTATGGGCAATAAAATTTGGAAATTGATGAGCCGTAAAAACATTTTCAGATCGCTAAGAGCAGATAGAGAAATTATCGCGGGCAAATAAATGTGCGTATGTATGAGTGTAAGTACACTAAAAAGTGAGTATTTTATTAGAAAGAAAACACGTTTAAGGTGAGGTGCTTGGCTGCTTACTCCACTTTTATCTAGAATTTTATTGTGGCCAGGATTTTGCAACTCAATTTTACACGTAGGCGGAGGATAAAAGACTTATAAAGGGTCTACCAACAGGCAGCTGATAATTTTAAAGTGAAATAAAAACAACAAAGTAATTATTGGGGCGTTTTCTTAATTTCGTCTGCTGCCGGTATTCTAATTTTCAGCCGCTTATTTGCATTATTTGATATGCCCTACACACTCCATGAAATTTGGCATGAATGACTTTGGTGGAAAATAAATAAAAAATCAAGTTTTATGGTATATTAGGGATGTATCTTTCTCACAGATGATTCGAAGTAAAGAAAATAAATATATATATAATAAGACTTTTAAGCCACATGGCTGCATTCTTGCTCTCGCTGACTACCTCCGTACAATATTCCGAGAAGCAGATCACAGCTCACTTCCCTCTTAGCAGATGGGAGTGCATTTAAAAAACTAAACCACGCTGATGTTATATTTATAAAAAAAACTAGTTGTACCCGGCGGGCGTTGCTACCCCAACAACTAAAATAAATTTAAGAAAAATCAGTACACAAATATTCAATTCATTCTAAGCCATTTTATTGATTTTGTTTATTTCGAAAAAATTGTGACATTACAAAGTTTAGCTTCAATTCGATGTTTATTGAAGTGCTGTGGGATACACAATATTGCTTGTTTTTCCATCTGGTGCGTAAACGAATAAATCAGAAGGTTCTCCGCAAGCCACATGTAGCTGTCCATGTGAGAAGCATGGATTTTCCAAATGTAATCCACACACTTGGAAGGATTGTCCTTGTGCTTTGCTAATAGTCATTGCGAAAGCCAGTCGCACCGGGAACTGTAAGCGTTTGAATTCGAATGGCATATCTGTCGGGATCATTGGGATACGCGGCAACAGTACGCCTTCACCTTTGCATTTTCCAGTCAAAATTGTTGCCTCGATAACATTGTTCATCATTTTCTTGACTGAGAGTCTGGTTCCGCTGCAAAGTCGTGGTGGATTTATGTTTCGAAGACGAATGATGGGTACGCCAATGTAAGAACGTGCGGTGGTATGGCTTGCAAATCAAGCTAATTCAAGAATTCAGTTGGATAGTTGACAACCTCGTCCTGATTATTCACAGTATCGATGGACTTATAAGTTGTCGTTTCACAGGGTATTCCATGCTGAATGGGGAAGTTGATGGTATTGACATCGATGTGAGTGGCATCAATAAGCATATTTTACAAACCTTTTCCGTGGAAAAATACATATATATCCAATTTTTATAATAATCG
>JAYXIM010012367.1:0-17488 GCA_037575425.1 Anastrepha fraterculus | reverse complement strand
AAATGAATGAAAGAAAATGTTACATGTCACATAATTTACATAGAGACAATATTAGAGAATCCTTAGAATTAAGTTAAATAATTCATTCTGTTACAATTTGAAGTCTGTAGACCTGCTGTACTTCCTCGACTGAGTTCTATATTTTATGCCTCAACATTTCTCTACATCACCTCTACTTCCTACCCCACTTTTTCTTTAGCTAAAATTTTAACTAAATTACATTAAAAATTTTAAAAGTTTAACGTAACGTTTAACTGCGCTTATATCTCGCTGTTGGCTGGTATTCATTTCGTTCTTGATAAATGTCTCATAGCGACCAAATAATAGTCTTTATTAACTCTCTAACCTTCTGACAAAAATTCGTAGTGTACAACACCGTTGTAATCCATAAAAACCGTGAGCATCGCTTACTTTTTGACTGAAAACGACGTTGTTTCTTGGTCTTGGCTCATTTGGAGCTCTGTAATCACTCGTCTGATGTATGAATTGCATGCCGTATTCATAAACCCACGTCTCGTCTTTGGCGATATCAGCGCGTCTTTTACATGAAATTTTGGACCATTAGAACCAACTTTGCATCAACACGGTGCAAATCAAATCATTAACTTCAATATTCTGAATGGATCCATAAGTAATGTTCAAGTCCTCTGCCAGCTCCCTGATGGTTAATTTGCGCTTATCGATCAACTTTTCTTCACTTTAGTGATGCCGGCGGCTTGTTACTACGTTTAGCATCTTCGATGAACTCACGATCTTTACTGGAGCGTTCATGCCACACGTGAATGGTTGTTTTCTCTAGAGTAACATTATCGAAAGAATTTGACAATAGTTCTAAAGTTTAAAATTTCAAAATTTAATACAAACTCGTTGTTGTTAATTCAAATCCATTTTGAAAACTGTAAAAAATCAAAAACACGTGCAGAGGTGGATTTGCTCAACACGGCGTAATTTTTACAAATGTCAAGCCTTGACGATAAAATTTGTATGCGAATGTTAATCACAGATGTGGCAACCTAACAAAAGAAAAACTCAAATCAGTTGGTTTAGAGCGTCACTTGGCGGTTGTTCCGGGAACTTTTTTGTAGTATATACAAAATTACAATAGCTTGACAGCTGAAAAACTGAAATAAATAAATAAAATTGTGTGGACTCTCAAGCTTAAAAATCTATCTTAGTAAAATATTGAAAATCCTCAACCATTTTATTTCTCAGTTTATTTATTTTATCTCAGTTAACCCTTTCTTGTTCAGTTCAAATCTTTTCTAAAAGTTTTCCTACGCCAGCAAACATGTAAATGGGTTGAGGTACCTTTGCCTACGCTGTATAGACAGCAATAAACATAGTAAATAATCAATGAGGCTGCCATTGGCCATCATTAATCTACAAAGAATCTATAGCCAACAATAAAATCCGACCATATAAATGCGATTCCGACACAACATCGGAATGCTGTGACATCTCTCCAGGAAAGTATGTTACACTCGCTAATGAGGCTCCAACCAAGCCGTATATAGCAGGCACCAACACATGCGCACGAGCCAGCCTTAGGCATTTCAACGAAGGAGAACAACAGCTGGCCACAACAATTCATTTAGTTTCATTAACTTGTCACAAACGCAGCGAAACAAAAAACAGCAAACGGCAAAATATGTACATACGCACATACACATGCACATAAATGAAATAAGTACAACAAATTCCACAAGCTCAGCTAACAGCAACAACCCGAGCAACTGGCGAATCAACAATAAATAGCCGATAAATGCTATTAGTGGTACTGTTGCTGGCTATTATTGTCAGTTTGCTACTACGTCTGTCCGTCTAGACGCTTGGCTGGCTATGTCTGACTTGCTGCCATTAGAAGTGCGGCACGTGCGGCTCAAATACGGGACTACGGTTAAAATTACTAAATTGACAATTGGCGCACCGGTCGGCCATTAAAGCCATTTTGCTGCTGGTCGGCTTAAGTCAAGCGGCTAAAGACTTTCCGCGCTTCAAATTCGGTTTGTCAAGTTAGGAAACCAAAGTTGTAAAAACGATAAGCTACAATATTTGGAGCAACTGCAGCAACATAAAAGCAGAAACAGCAGCAGCAGGAGCGGCGACATCATCAACGGGCCAACAAAAAATCGAAACGTGCATAAAATCACGCTGTACAATTATGCAAAAATAACACGTAATCAGCCATTGCTGATGGCGGTGGTGGTGAAGGCAACAACAACAGCAACAACAGTTGCAATAGAACCGGCCAGCAGCACCAGCGGGCGCGCGCGTCGAAAATGGGAACAGAACGCTGTGTGAGTTGTGGCACAAAAAGGTAAATAGACGCAGCGCGAACGTCGACTGGAGGTTGGCAGCAGGCGGTTGACGGACTTTGGATATAAATATGTACTTATGCGCACACAACGTCTCGGCTGAATGGGAGGCAACACCGTTGTGCTGGAGGAGGCTGCCAACTTGAGCAAAATCACATCCCAAATAGGCCCACAAACTTTTACTACATACACACACACACACAAACACAAAAGGTTTGTTTACTTTAGTTGCACACACTCACACACATGTGCTTATGTATGTATGTACATATAAATGTGATGGCAACAATGTCAACATGACAGCGACAGCAGCAATTGCAATCGCCACAACTGCGAATACCAACTAAAGCGGCAACAACAAAAACAATAGCAAATTCATGCTGTTGCATCACTAACAACTGGGTACGAAAAAGTTAATATGTACAACGGCGACAAGAAAAAAGTAGCCAAAGAAACGGCAACAACAGAAACAACAGCTACAGTAACAGTAGCGGCAACAGCCAGAGGCTAAACAAAGGCAACGTGTGTGGTCTCATTAGTTATCACCGGGGAATTAACTCTAAGCCACACACATGGTGCTACGCCACCAACACCAACACCAGCAAGCTTAAACTTATACATACACATGTACATATGTGTGTATGTATTTTGGTATATTAAGGCTGGTCACACATTTGTATTTGCGTTCGATCTCCAACGCCAACACGCAGCCAAACGCACCTACCCAAAGATGCTTACCCATGCACATAGCCACATAGTCATACGCATGGATGTATGTGTGAATGCTATGAATGATCAACAGCGCATGGAGTCGGTAGGAATGATTTCTGAAAGTAATTCAACAGCAAAAAATACAAGCACATAAATTCATTTAAATATTACACAAAACAAAATTAAATCAACTAAATTATTCTGAAATCGCAGTGCACCGCAGTATGCCTAGGTAACAAAAGCAGTCCCAGTTTTTCTATCGAACGTCTTAGTAGAAGGGCCTTTCAAAGTGCACTCCGAATATATGTATTTCCTCATTATCATTGGTATCAATCAACAATTCTGCACCTGTTTCGTGACCACTTTCCTCTAAATACTCAGGATCTAAGCCCGATGATGCACTAAATTCTAGGTTTCGCTCAATTTTCCGTCGCTTACTTGAATAGAGGTCTCGAGGTAGATGGTCTTTTATCGCTGTTATCTGCAAAGCAACGAATAAGGGACATAAATGGTGACCTTGATCCAACGGACCATGTAAAAATAAGTGAAATCCCTTAACTACCTGTTGCTGCTCGGCATTCCTTCGAGTCCTTTTTGTATCAGCTGTATGGAAAATGAGGTGGAATTAGCTCAACACCTTCTCCTTAGCTGTTCTGCTTTCGCGGGGCTAAGATTTAAGTAACTTGGCTCTCATTTCTTTGCTTCGCCTGCTGATATAGCAGGCCTTCATATTAAAAACCTGATGAACTACACCAGCAGTTCGATGCGCTTAACACCATCGTAACTCAGTCATCGTTCAGTCGTCGTAAACATATACACATAAAATGACAGTGATGTGCAAAATTTTAGTAGAATAAGTTTAAGAAAGTGAGCGTTATTTACAAACCAGTTAAAATTTAAGCAAATTTTCAAATACCTTTGAATCAAAAACTAAAGCCAATCTGGCAAAACGGGGAGTGCCATTAAGTTACGAAGGTCCCAATTGAGTAAAATCAAATATCAAACCCTTTACCCAAATTTTCAACTTGCAGTTATAAGTTGATTTATCAGATCCATGTTTGAGCGCAATATAATTACTAATTTTTTTTTTCATTTTATGATCGCTAATAAATCTTAAGGTATGATATTTACAGCTATACTAATTACCATAAATTGAAAATTAATCCACCCGACCTGATTACAAAAAATAGAAACCCAATAAAACTTGAAGAACCAACATCTTTAGCCAATTTTCTGCACTCGCAGCCCATATTTCTAACATCCGCAAGTGTCTAAAAATTCTTAAAATACTATAAAAATTTCCTACCCATCTCACAGTTACGCAATCTCAGCAATTGAGTGACCAACAGCCATACGCAACATAAACTGTAGCACCTAAGACACAAAAACAAAAAACTTTAAAGCCGTATTATCTGAAATTGTCCGCAGAGACACCAAATAATCGTCTTAACACATCCGAAGTGACTATACTAAGTAAATCGCCGACGGTTACCATGTACACCAGCTCTGGTCAGCTGCCTGACCAACCGACTCGAGCCAACCACCGGTCGACGGAAATGAGATGAAGGTGGTTTCGATGTTTAGGATGCAGTAACATCAGCGAGTGACACCTGTGGGAGCTGCTGACGTTGCTACTAAGTATTGCCTTCAGCGGCCAGCGCAATGGCCACTGCAACGTGGGTCCGTCAATCTGAAATACTGTCGCAAAGCGTTGCTGACAGTCAACACCCAGCGCCTTGGCAACAACATCAACAGGCAAGAGCAGCTGCTGGCGGTGTCGCCGTAGCAACAAAAGCCACAACGAACAAACACATTCAAGCCAGAGCTGCTGTTCTTGTCATTGTCATCGTTGCCTTTTCGGCTTTGCTTCGGCACTTGAGCAGCAGTCGCACCAGTAGTGGTTGTTGCTATTGCTGTATGCGTTGTTTACAATGTTGTAACCATAAATCGTGTGAAATATCACATTTCGCCGCTTGTGTGTTTTTTTTATTTTTTTGCGTGCCAATGTTTTGCTTTGCGCGATTCCATGACAAGCGGAAGAGGAGATGTGCGGCTGGGCAAGTAATTTATTTGTGTTGTAATCTGTAGCGACGCGCGCGCGCGTAACCGCAAAGTGACAGCAGCACTGAGCTGCACATGCGCAAATGCTCATGTTCCCATCAGCATAAACCAATACAATCGCACACACACACACATGCAAACATAACTATGAACCAACGTCATTTCGGGAATGTGAATGCGAGTTTGCGATTTGCAATTTGACATTGATGTGCGATAAAAGCGCTGATGGCGGACAACAAACGACTGCCACATGGCTATCTGCAACATTAGAAAGAAATAAAAATGCATTAGAACGCAGTAAATATATTTTAATTCCCTCATTTGAATGCATTTTCCACGGAGCTGCCGCGCACCCACTTCATTCACACAGCAACAATCAGCTTTGCGGCGAAATTGTCGCCTACCACTTGCGGCACTACGATTTTCTTCGACCACAGCATCAATGAAATCTTTTGAGCTTCCCTTACCGCACCAAGAAACGCACTTATGCATATCTATACTGTGCAATCGCTTGAATCGCTCGGCTCATGGTGATCATGTTGCGCGCCCACAAAAGCATGTTGCCCGTCAACGATGTACAAGTTGCAACTTCAAATGCCGGTGGCATGGTCCGAACGCCCGCGACCAAAAGTGTCGACGCGTCGCCTTGTTGTTCCGCTGCCTCATGCGCAATAAACTAAATAGCCTCTGCTGTTGCTGATGGCTGGTCTCAAGGTCGGCTGGATGCTCGACGACGCGACCACCAACGCATTTACTGCGCAGTGTCGCAAGGTTTGCTGTCGTTCCGCGCACTGCTATGTGTCAGTTGCGGCAATTGATTTTTAAAAAACTCTGACAATTTACATGTGGCAGCAGCAACATGTCGGCATGCCACGAGGGTCGATATGTGCGGGCAGTGCGGCATTTTGGCATTGGCCGGTTTTTCCTTTGGAATAGTATTATTGTTATTGTTGGCGCTCTTTTGATGTTGACGTGACTGCAACTGCAACAACGCAAAAACAAATTGCTACATGCTGTTTTGTGGTTGTCGCTAGACCCACAAGCAACACGCCGACATACGGGTGCACTTCGCAAGTGATTGTTCTAGGAGCTTCAGTTGTGTGCTTTGGCTTCATTGCGCGCAATCCTGATAATTACTGATTTTTAATACAGAATTAATTGTGAACGGTAACGGTACTGAGGAAAAGATGATTTTTTGAATACTCCAGGCCACTACCAAGTATTTAAGTATTTATATGAATGACGAGGTTGACCGCGCTGGTTTCATAGTAGCCATTTAATACTACATCAAGAAACCTCTTCGAAAACGTGGTCGAAAGGCTCTTGCAGCATTACCAGCCCATAGATTGCTGCAGCTTCCCCATACTCTCTGCTCTTTTACTTGGATCGCCTACCTAGTCAGTCCATCCAACATACGAGAGTGAGCGAGAGAGCCGTCAGACATTTTCCGTTTAGCTTCAAGCGCAACGAAATAAAATTGCAGAAAAACTCAATAACTATAATAAAATCGTACATGGCTTAGAAAGCAAATGGATTTTCCCAAACCCCTCTGAAAGTATATCTGCCAAGAAAAAGCTGCTCATAAAAACTATCTGTCTTCCGGAGTTCGCGCGAAACTGAAAAAACCCTGGAGTAGAAACCCGAACAAACTCCTAATAAAAGATTTAAGCACCAATTACAGGTACATGTAAATCAACTCAGTCGGTAACTGAATGTTCAACACATTTTGTGGAAATATTTTCAGCAACGCTAGTGTTGCTCGGCGCACTATCTTCTATGTACCGAAAAACTAAAGAATGGAGGAGAATTTATCACATTTGTGATGCATAGGTGGTAATAGGTGTTATCATAGCCGTGTAGATCCATAGGACCTTGCTAGGAGAAAGACCCCACGTTTTCCCAAAGACACCTTTTGCACTGCCAGAAAGATATCAGTGGTTTGGATGTCTTTGTTTCAACGTGTGATTTCCAGAGGAGCTTACTATCGAGGATTACTCCAAGATATTTTATTTCCTTGGATAGCTGGATTGTGACTCCTTTTAGCTTTGGCAGGACGAGTCCATCAAGCTTCCTCCTTCTGGTGAAGAGGACGACACCAATATTGATGGGATTTGCCGATAGCCCATTCGCACAGCACCAAGTGTCAATCAGATCCAGAGTTTTCTGCACTTTCCTGCGAAGGGCCTGTTACCAAACAGGCAACATCGTCCGCATATGCTTGTGCGTAGACTACCGAATCGTTTAAGGTGCTGAGTAGAGGATCGATTACCATGCACCAGAGCAATAGAGACAACACACCGCCTTGGGGGCCGCCTCTATTAATCCCGGATGACACCAGCAGATCTTTCTCTGCTACACCGTGCCTAGTAGCAGAGCTGCACATACTGTCAAAAGTGGCATTATCAAACGTCCCCTCTATGTCTAAAAAGATGCCCATAGCGTAGACCCTCCTGTTGATGGCCAGCTCTACCCTAACAACAAGGTTTTGCAATGCCGACTCGCATGATCTTCCACTCCGATAGGCATGCTGAAATGGAGACAGAGGGTGAGCCTTCAACGACTTCTGACGTATGCGCAATTCCAC
The DNA here is from genome assembly GCA_037575425.1 of Anastrepha fraterculus. NCBI lineage: Eukaryota > Metazoa > Arthropoda > Insecta > Diptera > Tephritidae > Anastrepha > Anastrepha fraterculus. The sequence goes on along the minus strand of JAYXIM010012367.1, from coordinate 9,817 downwards.
CAGACGTTCGACACTTTTCAGCATAAAAGAAGTCATGCTGATGGGTCTAAAGCTTTTGGGGCTGGTGTAGTCGTCTCTTCCAACCTTTGGGATGAAGGCGACCCTCACCATTCTCCAAGAGCGTGGTATGTAGGTCAGTGCCAGGCATTCAGAGAAGATTTTCTTCAAGGCTGCTGTCACGGACTCATCTTACAATACTGCAAAACTTACGATCCTAGCACAAGAAGCTTCTAATTATATTCTTACACTTCGAATTCCATCGGAAACAATTATTTGGGCTGTCTACACAAATCTTTATTACACTACCCAGTAGATAGTACTTAAACAAGAGTTTTGTGGTGTGAAAAATGCGTCGCAAATACCAAAAGTTCTGCACCTAAACACCTTAGTGGTTAGTTCCGAGCATTTAGCAGATCACAACTAGGCTGAGCCTTATGGAGTGTTCTTAGAAATCAAAAATTTTGCAAAACTCACAATAAAAAAGACATATTTTTGTTGTTGTTGTAGAAGCAGAAGAGTTTCCTTGCATTGTAACCGAGTATGAATGACAGTGCTTGGCCAGTTATAAATCTACGCCTCTATAATTCAGATTCGCACTGGAGGGCTGGGAACCAATAAGCGGCTTTTGATAGATCATTTATCTATTCAATCAAGTTACCTAGATCTAATCTTTCTTAGCCTGTCTCAAAATATGATCATAATCTATAAGTCGTTTGAAAAGTAGCGCACTGTATTCTGCTTAATTTTTTAATCAATGACTTCAGCTAAGCTTCTTTATTGTGCTTCTTGATTCTGCCCGGACATTTTTGATTATGCAACATTGCTTTTTTCACGAAGAGCAAATCAGTTGCTTTCGATAGATTTTGGCCTATTCGAATCCGGTCTCAGAGGTTTTTTAGCAAATCCCAATTTAGTAAAAAAGTTCATCAAGGACTTCACTTCCGTTTTTCTTTCGCATATAAAAGTATCGGGGGTTTTTTTACAAGCTTGAGAACTTAAAATAATAATACAAAACATAAATATTATTATTGTTTTTTTTTTTTGTTTAAACTGACCACCGGGAAGCAAAAACCTCGGCCGACAACAAACACCTCAAAAAGGTCCATCCTGCATGATTATCTTCCATAAACAAAAGCTGGTACAATGCTAAGACAATAGCATCTAACCGCGTACGTTGGAGAAGCCTTGTAGAGACCCTATACTCAACAAAGAAGTACTCGAAATTACAAAAAAGATTGTAAATGATTTTTATCATACGGAATGCAAACAATCATAAAAATTGGTCCACGCATTCTACTCCCTGACGTTAATGGGCTAAAGCCAAAATTGCGCCTTTCCAAATCGCTGTGACATCAGAGCAGCGAAAACATAGACAGAAAAAATAAGCGAAAGAAATGGAAATTGTCAAATATAATATAATACAAGAAACTATACACGCGCACATTTCTTGTCAAAGCGTCGTCGGCAAAAAACAAAAAAAACATCAAACAAAAATTCATTTTCACAATTTACAATGCGGCACTTCATTTTTATTATTTTATTTTATTTAAAAATTACAAATTTTATAATCGCAACATTTCCCAAGTCATTAACTTAATATTCACAAATACAAAAATTTGCCTTCTTTTGTTCGTTTATTTGCAGCAACGGCTTCATCGGTTGTAGACTACGACTACTGGTTCTCAAAAGGGCACCTTCTTTGTATTCTTTGTATTCTGTACACCGTGGGTTTAAATGACATATCCATTTAGCTCAAGTATCAATGAAAAGCTGTAAAAGCTCACCTATTTTTTATTCCCACAATATGAGCCAGCCATTCGAATAGTGCTCGTGAAAGTCTAAATAGAGATTCTCCACCCGGTGGCAGTCTCCACCCCACTGAACACAATAAAAACATCCATTACTTCACATTATCATGCTTTAGCCGAAAGAAGATGGAAGCAACTAACTACGTGTATTACAACAAAAAATACATGACCGTCGTACAAAATACAAAGGACGAATCACCTGTTAGGATGTTCTCGACCAAACATTTCACGCGTCACTGCAACCCTTGCTGGTCATTGGAAAATAGGGGATCATGCAGCCAGACTCAACTGCCCCTTCATCTGCAGCAGTTGTCAAGCGGAAGGGAAGAAGGAAAGTCTTTTCCACTACTTATGTGAATGTCCAGGGCTAGCTAGGGCACGATTCCGCTCCTTCGGCAAGCCTTTCTTGCAGCAAATTGATGATATCTCAGACATCGAGATAAGGAATTTGCTGCTATACTTGGACTTCACTAAATGGATCTGACTTAGAACCAAAAAAAAAACACGACATCATCACACAGGGGCAGTGGTAGTAAAATGGTCACTAATTAGGATTATTTCAGTGGAAATACTCCACCACTTCAACAACAACAACAACTCCATCTGGTAAACTGGTTTTAAGTTATTTTTTCCACAAGCGTCTTTACTCCCATTTCTGCCATTTAAAGGTATGCCTTGGACAATTGGCGCCAAGGTTTTTCAAAACTCCAACTTAACGAAAGATTTTTGAAGGCAAATTTGAACTCAGCGCGCACAGCTAGCAAACGCAGCTAATCACTTCAAAGTGATACCACAAAAATAAAATTATGTTGCACAGTGCTACTACCAACATCAACCAATTATTTTAAATCTTAAAGTTTGGAAATAGTTACTTCCTACTATAGCTAACTCTTCAATCTTTTCAATCTTCACTAGCAAACTATCCATCTCTAGGCAGTTATTAATAGAATAATGTGCCAAGTGCACGCAGAATAAAAGTAACACCTTGCAACACCTGATTGAATGTTATGGCAAACTTTTCACAGCGCACAAACACACGTGCATACATTCAAATGTAGCTACAAACAATATTGCCCCTTCCTGCCGTGCTTCATTGCAATTCGAAAGCACTTCGTTCGCACTCACTCAACGGGAAAATAGCAAATTGAACGAACACTTTGCAAACAATTTGCCAAAAGTTAAACTCACCTACATACGCACATGTGTGTGTATGTATGTCCATGGCCGCTTTAACTGCATGTGTGCCCCCACTTAAGACCTCGTAAGTACATAAGTATGTATGCTGAACAAAGAAAGAGTCAAAGCCTTCGACACATTTGTATTTTGCGATTCACATGTGGGTTCTTTGAGGTTACATACATACATATACATATATATTTATACTACCATATATGTACCTCTGTGAGCAGTTGGGCCGAGTTTCTTACCCGATTTTTGTACGCTTGGAGGTTTACTTTTTCTCGCCGAGTGGCAATCGCTATTAGAAAAAACTTTTTTCTACAATTTAATGCTCATGGGCGCATTGGGAAACGAACTCAGAACGCACCGAATTATCTTCGCCCACACATCTACACGTCCACGTCGGCCGGATCTGCGGTTTGCGGTTGGTTGGTTGGCAAATTTTCGTCTTGTGAGTGTAGTTCTTTTTTTGGAATTGTTCACCTGAGCGCGGTCCTCCACCCGTTCGCCGCACATTCATTCGCATTTTGTGGCCTGCTTCTGGGACGCGCTTTCATTCACGCCACAAACCTGTTCACATTCCCATAATAAATTTAACAGTTTTACGAGTTTTGGCCACTTCTCACATAGCCACCAAACAAACAAGCATGCACGCAAACTGAATGTGTGTATGTATGTATGAATGTATGTTTGTGCGCTTGAGCAGCACTGGCTATTGATAGTTGTGCGTGGATGTGTGTGCCCGACTAGAATTTGTTACGAATTTTTTTCACATTCGCCTTTTCCCAAGGTGCGGGTGTACTGCCATGCCTTGATCCATCCGTCTGTCCGTCCGTCCGTCCGCACATTCAAAAATTAAATGAAAAGAGCGCAAAGAAAGGCAGCAGCCAAACACTTGTTGCACTCTCAAGCAGCAGCCAACCAATCGCCATTATCATGCCACAGCACCGACAACCTTTTAAGTAGTTGCCTCGTTGTCTCGCTGCTCCACGGCGTGGCATGTGCGGCATGTGGCATATGGGTATGCGCATGCGTATGCGAATTTGTGAATTTGCGGTCACCCGCTCATGCGCCCTCCACCACACCAACCGGCTAGCTTTTTCGCTCGTTCGCGTTATTTATGGCAGTGAAGTGACTTTTCAACAGACTTTTTAACTTATGAGCTGTGATTTCTGTGGAAAAGCAGCAAAGTACCACGTTGTTGGCCATTAAACAAAACTTTTGTTAGTCGTAAGCAGCAGCGGCAGCAAAGGCAGCAGCACAGTCAGCGAGGAGATGGTTTGGGGTTTGGTGCAGCACTGGAAATTGCATAAAACTTTATTGCCTCTTGGTTCTGGTTGTGGTCGATGGCAAAGTTATTCGTGTGTTTGCGTCAGTGTGTGTGTGTGTGTGTGTAAAATTTGTACAAATATTCGTTGAATCGGCTGCGAATGGGATTGTGGTACTGAAGTCAATTGTTGTAGGTGGCATAGGTATTTCCTTAGGAGAGTAAGTGGCGAATACGCTTAGATTTTTTCACATAAGTTAAATATGCCCATATCCGTTTAGGTATTTAGTAGGTAATTAGTGAGTTCACAAGCACTTTGTTAATTGTTCAGCTTGTTCAAGCTTAGCTCCGGTTCGTAAAAGAAGGATAGTCAGGCGGAAAAGAGGCCAGATGTACAGTAGCATGAAAAGGAAGCAAATTCAAACAATTCGGGAAACAATTTTTTTTTTTTTACCTTCAATCGAACTATAAAAATCTTTGCTTATTAAGAAGGTCATATTATTTATTATTTCATCTTCAATGTTTAGAAAAATTTAGAGTACACAGTTTTAAACCTTATTTAATTTTTAATTTTAGCACAAAAAAGTGCAAGTTTGAAGTGGTTAAAAATTCACTTTCAAAACCGCACCTTGGAATGCTTGTAACGATTGCGATATAAAAAAGCGAAATTTTAAAAAAAAATTTTAATTTTTTTTAATTTTCACACATTTTCAAACTTGAGTTTATGTTATTCTTCTTTCATAAAAAGCTATACAAATTAAATAAGAAACAAATAAATTGTCAAAACTTGTCAATAAATACTAGCGCTGTAGCTATTTAACGCAGTATATATGAATATAGGGTTGACCGCAACAGCCGAATGGGTAGGTGCGAGACTACCATTCGGGAGGGCGTAATTTCGAAGTTCCGTGCATGAAACAGCAAAATGAGAGAAAAAGTTATTTCTAATAGCGGTCGACCCTCGGCAGGTAATGACACACCCCCGAGTAACTGAAAAAGTTTCTCATAAAAAACCATCTGCCGTTCGGAGTCGGCTTGAAATTGTATTAGGTGCGCAACTATGTTCCCGCTGTTTGTCATAGATGCCGCCAGCAGCGTGTGCTAGTCGATTCTAACATAACCTAAACCTCATAGACAAGCTTAGACATATGGTAAACAAACTGACAAAACTTCGACACATTAGTGATTTTGTTTTGGTGCCGAATAATCGTCATTTGAGGGAAGTGTTGCTTTTCCTCTTTCAATCGAAAGAAACGGCGGCTGAACCGCATCGAGCTATAAAAAGTTTATGGAGATGTTGCTTTAAGTGAAACAGTGAGATTGGTTCCGTCGCTTCAAAGAAGGTGATTTTAATGTAGAGGACCGTCCGCGTGAAGGAAGGCCAAAAACCTTCGAAAACGCTGAATTGGAGACATTCGTCAATGAGGATCCATGTCAAACGCAAGAAGAGCTTGATTCAGTATTAGCAGTTACCCACCAATCCATTTCCAAGCATTGCATGTTTTAGGAATGATTCAGAAACAGGGGACTTGGGTTTCTTATGAGTTAAAACCAAGGGATGTTGAACGTCGTTTTTTCGCCTGTGAACAACAACTGCTCGAGCGGAAAAAAGCAAGGGTTTTCTTCATTGTATCGTGACGGGTGATGAAAAATGGATTCATTACAGCAATCCAAAGTAAATAAAGTCATGGGGACTGCCCGGTCATGCTTCTACGTCGTCGCCTCGGCCGAATAGTCACCCTGCGAAAGTTGAGATATGTATTTGGTGGGACCGAGTTCATGTTATTTATTATGAACGGTCAAAACCAAGCGAAACCATCACTGGTGATCTACGTCGACTTCAATTGATGCGATTGAGCCGAGCACTGCGCAAGAAGCGGCCGCAATACGCGGAGAAGCATGAAAAAGTGATTCTACAGTATGCCAACGCTCGACCTCACGTTGCCGAACCCGTTAAAACCTACCTGGAAACACCTAAAATGGGAAATCCTACCCCACACGCCATATTCTCCAGATATTGCGCCGTCCGATTATCACCTGCTCCGATCGATAGCACATGGTCTGGCTGACCAGCAGTTCCATTCATATGGAGACATCAAAAAATGGCTTGATCCGTGGATAGCCTCAAAAGATGAACAGTTTTACCGCGACGGTATATGAGATCTACCAGAAAGATGGGAAAAAGTAGAAGCCACCGATGGGCAAAACTTTCAATGATTCACTTGTAACCATTTTTTCAGAATAAAGTTGTATTTTTATCAAGAAAAAAACAGCGAGAACTTAGTTGCGCACCTAATAAGTCCCTTCATTTGTGGAACAACATCACGACGCGCACCACAGATAGGAGGAGGAGCTCGGCCGAACACCTAACAGAAGTGTATGCACCAAGTTTTTTTTTTTTTTTGAAAATAGCATCGAAGTGATGAATGTAGTCGACCTGGCCATATCTGCCGGTTCGTCTGTTCGACGGGGAGACGATAACCCAAAATTAATATATTTCAACGAGGCAAGGTGCACAAGTCTTCATTCAGGGTAGTATTTTATTGAAAATGGGTGAGATCGGTCAATAATCAAGTCCACTTGCTGTATAACGGTAATTTTGAAAAAAGCAAAAGCGTGATGTCTCTAGTATTAATAATCAAAATTATTGAAATTTTATACAAATAATGAATCCAAAAAAAGGTGGAATTTTGCAAAAATGTAGGTGCCACACTCACTTTTGGGCAAATGCGTATATCTCGCTAACGACTTAATAAAAATCGCTCAAACTACATAAACGCATTGCTCCTCGCCGACATAAATACTATTGAGATCAGATAAAAACTCTACCCGCTTTTAATATGTGAGGACTAAGTTTCCATCCGCCCGTCTGATGTTAAACGTTATGACTCTCTCGTCTATGAGTTCGTTTGTTCCTAAAATAAGAAGGCAGCATTTTTATTTTTTTATTTCCTTGACAATGAATTGAATACCAAAAAAACTGAAGTCGCTTTACAATTTAGTACCGTTCCTAACCAGAACATGGGGCTACAGCAAGCCCTTCTTGGGTATATAAATTGCGGTCTGAACAGAATTTGGCGCTTCTTTACTCCATTTACAAGTATCACAAGAAAACCTCACCACCAAACTCTTAACATTCCAGCCTTAAAACTCCAATATCTCTAGCGCAACATTCTCAATCAGCATAAATTCCACAAATCGCAATTCGAAGTGTCATTCCTATTGAATTGACCGCCATCAACTATCCACTGGAATTACACTTAATAGCTTCTCATCAAAAATTTACTATCCTTGTGCTCGCTCGCAGCATTCGCAGTCCTATGAACAATACATATCGGGCAGTATTTTACAACCACCAATCCCCCCACCTCTGTTCGCTTTGGGGCACTCAAAAGAGCTGTCAATATGACATATTTCAATTTCTGCTACCTACACCGCCAACAACTCCGGAGCCGAACGCAAGGCAATTCCACAGCCGTGCAATTTGAAACAAAAGCTACACTTTCAGCTGAAGTCAGCTTCCAACGTTGCCGCCTAGAAATATTTTGATTGCCGAACATTGTCAACATTACAGCGACGATTCCTTCCTTCAACTGCACCTTTTCACTGCCGGCCGGCTGCTTTAGCTGCCGTGGCTGCCAGTTGTCGTTGTTGCTCTGTGTTTTGGTATGCACTTGTCAACGTTGCACAACCCGCACAATTCAATTGTAGTAGTAAATAGTTGTGGTAGCTCGCAAGTAGTTACACTACTTAATACTGCCACTGCCACTGCTACTGCGACTGTTTTGTGCTCATCCATGGCCCCTTGTCCATGTGTCGCACATAACGTCGCAGGAGTTGCTGCGCCCCCGTTCGCTTTCGTAAATGTCTCGTTCGCGTCATTGTCATTTAGTTGCCACAGTTTGTTGATGTTATTCACATTGCGGCGCATTGTTGGCGGTTTGCTAAATCGCTCCATCGCCGCCTTTGTTATTTTATCGTTGGCCGCGCGGGCGGCACACATCAAAGCGGGCCGCACCGCTGCCACTAGCCAATAGTCGGTGCTGCCAGTGGGCGCATGCGTTCCCGCGCATCATTTCAGTAATTTTTGTCATTGCATCTGGAAGTTTGGTTTCAATGCACTCCCGTTCAGCCTCATCCATCGTCAGCATTGTGGTCATGTTAGCAGTTTGGCGGCGGTTTTTATAATTGCGGCCACTGTTTGCTGCTGATGCTTTCCATTTCAATTCAACCGGGCTATTCGGGTCATGTTCTTCGATTTCGATGTAACTGAAATATGTTGCTCTCTGGTCAAAATAATGAGACACGTATTTTTTTTTCGCCCGAAAAAATTTTTTTTCAAGAGTTATCGGCAATTTTGTTTTTCGGCTCAAACTCGATTTTTTTTAATTATATAAGAAAATTTTTTTTTAAATGCTCATAACTTAGTCAAAAATGAACCGATTTTAATAATTCTGGGTTCAAAATGATCGTAATTACTTACACGAGCGACTTCATATAGAAACAATTGCAAAAAAGTAGTTGAAAATTTTTTATTTAGCAAAAAAGAAAAAAAAATTGAAATTTTTTCAAAATTCAATATTTCAAAAAGTGTATTTTTTTTTTTTTTATAACTTTTTCCAAATCAAAAGGACATCTCAAACTTTAATTGAGCTGAATGCCTAGTAGCTAAAATGAGTTGTTTTTGAGTAATGAATTTTTGAGTAAAAAACCTGTTTCGCACTTTTTGTTCTTTGGAAAATAAAAAATTTTCAACTACTTTTTTGCAATTGTTACTGCACGAAGTCGCTCGTGTATGTAATTACGATTATTTCGAACCCAAAATCGTTCAAATCGGCTTTTTTTTTGACTAAGTTATGAGTAATTAAAAAAAAATTTTCTTATATAGATTCTTTCCATTTCAATGCAAAAGGGCTATTCGGGTCATGTTCTTCGATTTCGATGTAACTGAAATATGTTGCTCTCTGGTCAAAATAATGAGACACGTTATTTTTTTTTCGCCCAAAAAAATTTTTTTTCAAGCTTTATCGGCAATTTTGTTTTTCGGCTCAAAATCGATTTTTTTTAATAATATAAGAAATTATTTTTTTTAAATGCTCATAACTTAGTCAAAAATTAACCGATTTTAATAATTTTGGGTTCAAAATGATCTCCATTACTTACACGAGCGATTTCATGTAGAAATAGTTGCAACAAAGAGGTTGAAAATTTTTTATTTTGCAAAAAACCAAGAGTGCGAAACAGGGTTTTTACTCAAAAATTCATTACTCAAAAACAACTCATTTTAGCTACTAGCCATTCAGCTCAATTAAAGTTTGAGATGTCCTTTTGATTTGGAAAAAGTTATAAAAAAAACAAAAATACACTTTTTGAAATATTGAATTTCGAAAAAATTTCAATTTTTTTTCTTTTTTGCAAAATAAAAAATGTTCAACTACTTTTTTGGAATTGTTTCTACATGAGATCGCTCGTGTAAGTAATTACGATCATTTTGAACCCAAAATTATTAAAATCGGTTCATTTTTGACTAAGTTATGAGCATTTAAAAAAAAAATTTTCTTAT
>JAYXIM010012366.1:0-89247 GCA_037575425.1 Anastrepha fraterculus | reverse complement strand
AAACATCTTTTTAAACAGTTGGTTTAAACAGCTGACGCATTTTTCGTGTTTTGTTTCACTGTCAAACATCTTCAGTTTGGTCTATAATTTAACCATGAATCGTCTTACAAACGAACAACGCTTACAAAAATCATTGAATTTTATTATAAAAATGCGTGTTCTGTGTTTAAGATATACTTTTTTTATCGAAAAATTGTGTTCGGCGACGAAGCTCATTTTTGGATCAATGGGTACGTAATTAAGCAGAATTGTCGATTTTGGAGTGAAGATCAGCCAGAAGAATTGCAAGAGCTATCAATATATCCAGAAAAGGTCACAGTTTGGTGCGGTTTATGGGCTGGAGGTATCATTGGACCGTACTTCTTCAAAAATGCTGCGAATCGTAACGTAACTGTGAATTGTGAGCGCTACCGTGAAATGATATACAACTTTGTTTTGCCCAAAATGCAAGAGCTTGACTTGCATGACATGTAGTTTCATCAAGACGGTGCCACATGCCACACAGCACGCGTAACAATGGACTTGTTGAGAGGCGAATTCGGTGTACAGTTTATTTCACGTTCAGGGCCTGTCAATTGGCCACCCAGATCGTGCGATATAACTCCTTTACATTATTTTTTGTAGGGCTATGTTCAAGCTCAGCTCATGTCTATTCAGACAAGTCTGCTGCAATTAACGCATTGGAAGACAATATTAAAGCATTTATATGTGAGATACCGGCCGAAACATTGGAACAAGTATGCCAAAATTGGACTAAGCGGATGGACCATTTGAAGCGCAGTCGCGGTCAACATTTGCATGAAATAATCTTCAAACATTAAATTATATGAATCGATTTAAATAAAAATTTCGTGCATTTTTCTGAATTTTACGTGTGTTTTTTCGAAAAACTTTCCTATAGCTCTTAAAAAATCACCCTTTATAATGTTATGCCTATGTCATGGTCGGTGCATTTATGAATCAGCTTGGTGCCAAGTCTCGCTAGTTCATCTGTTGTGTTTGGGTTACTCAGCCAAGACTCGTTAATAGATGTGCGCCAAACTTAGAGATTGTAGGCTGCTTTTCGATGGATTTTATCGCCACTTGGCTTTCGTAGAAAACGTAGATATCAGTTCTAGGTAATGCATCTCACTATACCAGTGCCACGCCGTTTATTATTGCCGTCAGTTTGGCCTGAAAAACACTGCAGTAGTGGGGCGGCCGTCGTAACCGAATGGGTTGGTGCGTGATTACCATTCGGCATTCACAGAGAAAACGTTGGTTCGAATCTCGGTGAAACCAAAATTAATAAAAACATTAAAAACAAAAAAGTCTTCGTAAGCGCGGATCAGCAAACTAAGGGTTTTGGAAAGGTCGCTTTTTTTCAGTGTAAAATTTTGCTTCATTTTGAATAAGAAATGTCACGAACAATGAATATTTTTTTTATTAGGTATTTCGTGATGTATTTAGATTTTTTGGTTTGACATTTTTTGTTAGGGACTGATGCAGGTTAAATATTTGGATAGGCCTTAGAAGCCGCATGTTTATGGGTCCTGTTGTTTGACCAATTCGATTAGCAGGCGCTGCTCCGAAAGCAACAAATTTGGTTCAAATATGACGGCGCTTCAGCTTAATTTTTAGCTGGTTTTCACACCAAACAGTTCTGCGTAGTTGGGAAGAAAGAAGCAAACCTCCACTAAAAATTAAAAAAAAATTACCTTACCCAGTTTTCTTTGTTTTTTGGTCCAAACTATTACCCATTTAAATCCTTCGCTTTCTTGTTTTTAAAACCTTGCAAATTAGTTTCATCATCAATATTAATATTATATGAAAAAGTAATATGTGTTTACAAAAAACTCTTAATTTTTTAAGTCAGTCAGACGACCGAGAAAGAGAATTATGCCATGTTGTGGCACACACTTCTCTGTTCTATTTCTCCCCCATTGGAAGGGATACCCGATAACAACTTAATTGCTTCAAGCGTACACTAATTAACCTGTAGGGCTGAACAAGTAATACACACACACACACCCACAAAATACGTTAACGGCTGCTATATGAATTGATGTAATAATAAAAATTTGCAACGCAGGTAAAGAACAAAAATTATTGAGAAATAATTACATGTTTACATATTCAGAAAAAAGGTTCAATGGAAAGTGCGTAATTTTAAGCTCCGTTGCACATTTAAGCGGACGTGAACAATTAAAATACGCACACATACACCTGTGGTGCAAAAATTGTAATGCCTTTAATATGCAAGTAATTTTTGTAGTCTAGCGGCCGTCATAAACGAGGGGATTGTAACATTCGGTAATGCTCAGGTTCGAAACTCAGGGCATTAAGCAACAAATGAAAGGAAACGTTTTTTTTCCAATAGCGGCAGGCAATGGCAAATCTCCGAGTGTATTTCTTCCATAAAAAAGCTCTTCATAAAAATTAAAAAAAAAATATGGCAGAAACACTCTCGGAGGTTTGCCATTACCGGTCGTGAGGTGACCGCTTTTAGAAACAAATTTTTTTATCATTTCGTATTTCATGCTTGGAATTTCGAACGTATACACTTCCGACTGATAGTCACGCACCGACCCAGTCTGCTACGAGCACATATTTTACACGTTTTTGAAAAATCCGAAAAGATATTTTATCAAGGAGTTTCATTTTTAAATCTCAGAAAAATCGTTGAAGTGGAGATGAGAACGCATCACGTTTCTGATGAAAGGTCGGTAGAAACTCCGCCACCAATACAGCAAGAAATTCGCCATCCTATTCTTTACGGCTTTCGAAGTCAACTCAAGCCTGTGGACATTTTCGGTTAATTTCTAGCTGCATATAAAATAAACGCTGCCGCTCTTAAGACCATTTAAAAGTGGTGTCAAAGATTCCATACAAAATATTTTTCCATGGATGACGCGCTTCAGGAAGAATGCCCGAAATCCGCGACCGACGAAGTAAATGTTGCTCTGGTGAAGGAAGAAATTTACATAGATCCAGGGCGTATTACTCAATATTCCTAAAGAAGGTTCAGAGTTTAGCCACTTGAATATGATCGCGTATGGCTACGAAGCTTGGTTGTGTTACTATAATTCAAAAACTAAACAGCAGCGAATGATATGGAGCCCACAAGAAGTAGCTCCACATCTTAGAGTGAGGTTTACAAGTGTCAAATATGATTAACGTCGACGCCACTTGCAAAAATGATAAATTTTTGGATAAGGTGATTAATTTCGCGCCACCTTGCATGATTTCTGCAAATAGGGTTAGGTGTCCATGCACCACTAACAAACAAGCAAACTTTTTCATTTATAAGAAAATAAGTTTTGCTGTTTTGATTTTCCTCGCTGGCCCTTACACACTGTTTGGGTGTTTGGCCGAGCTGCTCCTCCTATTTGACGTGTGCGTCTTGATGTTGCTCCAGAAATGGAGGCACTTACAGTTTTAAGCCGCAGGGTAGCTATTTTTAGGAGTAGCTTTTTCATGACAGAAATACACTCGGAGGCTCCCCATTTTCTGCCGAGTGGCGTCCGCTACTAGAAAAAACTTTTTCTATAATTTTCCTATGGGTACTATTATTTTGACTGCCGCTGTACATACATTTGCATATCAGTAGCTGAATAAAGCATATTTATGATTCCATATAATTAAGTTGTGCATGAAGCTCAATGTGGCGAAAATTTTAATTATTATGAAATCAGCATAAAATAAGCAACAAAAACAAAACTAAGTTCAAAATAATATTTTTGTTTTTTCGTGAATTTTGTTACGTTGCTGGTTGGGTAATGGGCTCCGCGGGAGGATTGAATTAATCTGTGAAATTTGCGGCATGTGGCAGGTAGCGGCACACACAGTGCACGGCCATCGTTTTGTTTGGTGTCTATAATGAAATGTCAACATTTACGCGAAATTCAATGAATTTTTCGTAACAAAAAACGCATAAATTACCTCCGAGTATTTTATGCTTTTTTTCTTTGCGGTACACAAACAACTACATATAAAAACAAAATTAACCACGAAAGCGCTAATAAAATGAACAAATCAAAATATTGCCGGTAATGGGTGTTGTATGTAGTTTGCCATGTAATTTAATGCATAATTAAATTGTTTTTGCTTTTTAATGAAAAATTCCTACAACGTAAAGGTGTCGAAAAAAGTGTTAAATGCATTTTAATTATTTTATGTGCACACGCACAGTGTAAAATTTCAATTAACCCTTTACAATGTTTGCTTATTTGTTCGTTAGTCTTTTGCTCTTTGCTTTTTTGCCTCTTTGTTTTTGCTACACACACAAACATATTGACGATGACGCTGTTTTCTCTCTTCCCTCTGCAGGATATGACATGTGATGGTGTTGTAACATTTTGGATATTTTTACTACTTTCATTGATTTTACACAACGTTGATTTAACGAACGGCGGTCGACCTGATGAACTGCATATAGGTGGCATATTTCCGATTGCCGGCACAGGAGGATGGCAGGGTGGACAGGCGTGTATGCCAGCAGCAAGACTGGCATTGGATGATGTCAACAAGGAACCGAATTTGTTGCCGGGCTTCAAGCTCATATTGCACAGCAACGATAGTGAGGTGAGTGAGTGAAGGAAATGATAATTATTGCCGAACAAATGTGGCTTAAATGATTTAAATTTTAATTAAAAATTAGGTAGGTAGGTTGGAGTGGAGAGGAGTGGAGTGGAGTGGCGTGAAAAAATATCGAAACAGTTTGGCAAAACAATCAAAAACAATTCTGGCGACATAATTAAAATGAAAGTTTTATTTGAAAAAAAAAAATATAAAAAAAAATTTTACTACTCAATTAAGGCATATGAATCTAAAAATTGACCTGCGGGTTAAAGAGTATCGGGTATATTGCACTATACAGCACCCGGCTGAGTATTGGACCAAACCAATCGTTTTTTTAAGATTGAATCAAAAGTAAAAAAGTAATTTTGCCAACATCCGAAGTCAACTTCCAAAGTGGATATACGGGTCTTTGAAGTTCGAATTAAGTGCTTTAGTAAAAAATTATTTGAAATTATTGAGTGCAAATAACTAAAATAAAAAATATGGTTTTTATTTGCTTATTTCCTTTATTAAAATAGCATATCTCTTTTCTTATACAGAATTTTACTACAGGTGCTATTTGGGGTCAAAGATCAGATCTTCGAAAAGTTAAAGATTTTATATTTAAAAAAAAAATTTCGGCTGGATATTAGACCAAACCAATTTTTTTGCTTTTAAGATTGAATCAAAAGTAAAACAGTAATTTTGCCGATTTTCGAAGTTAACCTTCGAAATAGATATATGGATCTTCGAAGTCCGAAATACGGGCTTTGGTAAAAAAATATGGTTTTTATCTGCTTATTCCAGTTATCTAAATAGCATATCACTTTTTTCACTCAAAATTTTTTACAAACGCTATTAGGGGTCAAATATCAGATCTTCGAAAAATTAAAGATTTTATATTTAAAAAAAAAATTTCGTGTGGGTATTGGACCAAACCAATTCTTTTTAAAGATTGAATCAAAAGTAAAAAAGTAATTTTGCCGATTTTCGAAGTGAACCTTCCAAATAGATATATGGATCTTCGAAGTTCGAAATACGGGCTTTGGTAAAAAAATATGGTTTTTATCTGCTTATTCCATTTATCTAAATAGCATATCACTTTTTTCACTCAAAATTTTATTACAAACGTTATTAGGGGTCAAAGAGCAGATCGAAAAATTAAAGATTTTATATTTTTAAAAAATTTTTCGGGTGGGCATTGGACCAAACTATTTTTTTTAAAAGATTGAATCATAAGTAAAAAAGTAACTTTGTCGCTTCAACTTTTTTTTTGAATAAAACACAAACGGTTTGACTTTTTTAACTAATTTTTTTTTTTATTATCGAGTTTGAACCTATACATTTAAGTATGAAATTCGATTTGTTTTGCATGACCACCGCGCGCACGTTTTACGAAGTCCAATCGTTGAACCCAATTTTCGACCACTCTTTTGCATAAATCGGCCGAAATTCCAGCAATTTCGCGTTCAATATTGGCTCTGAGCTCACAAATCGTCGCCGGCTTGTTACTGTAGACCAATGACTTTACATAACCTCAAAGAAAATAGTCTAGAGGCGTCAAATCACACGAGCGCGGCGGCCATTCGACCGGTCCATTTCTGGAAATAATGCGCTCATCGAACTTACTCTTCACCAAATCAATTGTAGCGTGTGCTGTGTGGCTTGTGGCCCCGTCCTGTTGAAACCACATGTCGTCTAAGTCCATACCATTCAATTGCGGCCAAAAATAATCGTTTGTCAAGTCGCGGTATCGATTTCCATTCACAGTAACGTGCGATCGTTCTCGTCAACGAAAAAATATGGGCCAATTACGCCGCCGCCATGTAAACCGCACCAAACAGTGATTTTTTCGGGATGCAACGGTGCCTCATGAATCACGTGTGGATTGCTTTCTGCCCAGTAACGCATATTTTGCTTGGTATCAGTGAACTTGTTTTTTTTAGTTTTGATTTGATGGAGCAGTTAAATACAAATCAGAGGATACACTCTTCCAAGGGAACATCATCTGGAACTTTTAAAAGCCGTGACGAGCAGATACAACAGTGGTTGGAGGAAGAAACCGAACATGAGTTCGGCGATTTTGATGACGAAGGCACTGACCCCAATTTTCAGCCAGAAACTGTACTTTTGGAAAACGGTGAAGTTTCAAATGATGATGCAGGAGTCGACGAAGTTGACCAAAAATGTTCGATATATTCAAGCAGCCGTAAAACTAGTCGTTGGCCTATGGCAGTTTTCCAAAGACTAATAGATATAATCGGTATTAATAGCTTTGTTTTAAATCAAATGTGTTCAGACAGTAATGATAAAATGAGAAGAAAAACTTTTTTACTCAATCTGGCAGGAAAATTGGCGTTAGATCAAATGAAATTTCGGGTGTACAATGAAATATTGCCAAGAGAACTAAAAATGACTATAAACAGGGTTATTGGTAAAGATTTTCCCCCTGTCCCACCAACCATTCGATCAAGAAAACTTTGCACTATTTGTCCGCTAAAAATAAAAAGAGTAACTAGATATTGTTGCTGCAATTGCTTAAAGCCAATTTGCCTCCAATGCTCTAAGCCACTTTTGAGACCTGCCAACAAAATTTGTAACTTTTTATTACACGATTCATATGATATCTTTTTACTAGACTGATAAGTTTAAGCTTAATATAGAATGCAAAAAGTTTTTTTAATGAATGAATGGAATAATGGTTTTTTTAAATACATAACTTTTAGAAGACAAATTTTTAGGTAATGTTCAATATGAAATAATTTCTAACCTAACCACTGAATTTATATTTTTTCTTAGTAGCTCTACTATTGCGATTTACTATTCACTGAATCCCTTACAGTATAAGCTCGGGCACTACTTTGCCATTTTCCTGCAATATTGCAGGAAGAATATAGGCAAAATTTAAATGCGTAACTTTACAAAAACAACTCCATACATACCTATGTAGTTAAATAACAGTAATACTGTTACATATACCTACGAATATAATTCACCGACCGTTGCATACAGCAGTCAATTTTGTGGCAATTAGTATTCTCATTTGCATTTGTGTGCGCTTGTGATTTTATGGTAAGAAGCAATTCATTTCCACAGCAGTAAAAGTGTTGAAAATTCTGTTGGAAAAGAAATTTATAAGCGCAGTTGATATTTATAGGCATTTTAGGCTTAATTGCATTTTAATTGGTTTTTAAGCAGCCAGCAAATGCACAAAGGATAATTCGATTGCAATTGAAATGCTTAAAAGCACAAAAAATACTGAATACAAATATTTTTCTTTAGTAATGGCAGCCTACGGGGTTAAAATTAATTTACTGAATTTACATAAATATTTGTTTGTACACATACAAACGCATATGTGGGCATATTCTTATACATTGAATTTCGCACTTGCACATCCATTTGCTCTATTTCCGAAAATAGGTATATATTAATGAAATGAGTCAGTTGCTTAGCGTAGGGAAATATGTTGGCTGATTGCCGTATTGCAGCGAAGTATTTAAGAGCAAAGCAAGCAGAAGTGCTGTAGATGTTTATGGTAGTTATGAGTACACGCTTATATTGAGACGCAACTTAAATACCCTCGCTTTCTTTGGATATCCTTTTCCACTCACTGCTGCTTTGGTTTAGTCGTCTACGTTTCATTTTCAGTGACTACCCAATAGGCCAATTCTTCGCGATCGCTCTGAATGCGGCACAAGAAGCCTTCGTAAATCGATTTTTGCTCAATTTTGCGATGCTACTAAGATAAATTTCATTCGAAAACAAATTAAATGTGATATTGACTTCAAACTATGACTGGAACTAAAGCAAAAAGTTGCGGGTTTTCCATCGGAATTACAAAAAAAAAAATATTTTGTAACAAAATTTAGATTCAGGGGAGTGATTTCAAAACACTTCCAAAATTTGAGTTTTTTTAATAAAATTATTGTAGTTTCCAAAAATATTTTTTCCAAAAAATCAACTTTGATGATAGAAAAGTTTAAGCTGAAAAGGTCTGCATAAAAATGTTTAAAAATTTTATAAACAGAAGCAAAGAAATGCGATTTTTAGAGGTACTCTCGATGCGGTCCAGCAAAGTAAATTTTTATATTTTTCGGAAATATTTTGGCGGAAATTTTAATACTCTTCAAATAATTTTTATAATAACGATGGGAAAATTTGTATGAAAATGATATATTCATCATCGACTTATGCGCTGAAATAAGGCACGAGTTCGGCCATCTTGAATTTTCAGTTAATTGTTGCCGGCTGCTTTGCTTGCACGTGTTTCGGCTCGTCTTCGACTTTTACCTATTCAAAAAGATGGATCAAAGAATCAGATGTATCAAATTTGTGTGAAAAACGTAAACTAAGTGCGCGGATGCATTCCGAATGTTGACAGTGTCGCGTGCTGGACGCCCGAGCACTTCAACAACAGACGAAAAAATTGATGAAGTGAAGAAAATGGTATTGGCCAATCGTCGAATCACCGTTAGAGAAATTGCTGAGGACCTAGACGTATGGATTGACTTGTGCCAATCGATTTTTTTCAATGATTTGGGCATGAGACGGGTGGCACCATCACATGAACATTGCTAATGAGTTGTTGGACTCTGTCCGCGACTACTCAAATTTGCTCCAGTGGGTCATAACTGATGACTGGTGGTGAATCGTGAGCTTATGGTTTTGACGTGGAAACCAAAGCTCAATCATCTCAATGGAAGCTGCCGCACGAACCAAGACCGAATTCGGTCGAATGTAAAAATTTTGCTTACCGTTTTCTTCGATTGTCGGGGCGTTGTGCATTATGAGGTCTTGCCACAAGGTAAAACGGTCAATACCTAGAATATTAGCTGCAAGTTATGCGCAATTTGCGATAAGCACTCCGCCAGAAACGCCCGGATTTGTGGAAGAACAAAAATTGGCTCTTGCAGGGCGTTATCTCTGCTCACACATCGTTGCTTATGCGCGACATTTTGGCAAAAAAGAACACACTAATGATGCCACAGCCAACGTATTCCCCAGATCTGGCCCCTCTGTCACTTTTTCTTGTTCCCGAAACTAAAGAGGCCCATGAAAGGACGACGCCACGCCACGATTGACGAGATAAAGACGGCATCGAAGGAGGAACTGAACAAGATAAAAAAAAATTTTTTTTGAAGTGATTCGAAGATTGGAATAAACGTTGGCACAAGTGCATAATATTTCATGGGGATTACTTTGAAGGGGACAAAATAGATATTAATGAATAAGTAAATACGTTTTGAAAAAAAAAAAAAAATTCTCGATACTTTTTGCACACACCTCGTATATTAGTTTGGGGGAAAAGAATCCATTATTTATTTTCGCCGATTCCGTGCAGGAAAATGTCGTTAAAATCATAGAAATAATCGAAGTTTACCGTAGTAGAGGAGCTCCAGGTCGACCATAAAACAGTTTTAAATCATTTGCGCAAAAATTTCATGCAACAGTAAAGGATTTATTTTCCCCACACTAATATTAACTATTTTTCTTGCCACGATCATGTCGCAGCAGATGGCAATACCAACTGCTAGTGACTTTTTAAAAATCAAAAGTTGATACCAAAAATAGTCTTTGGCAACTTTTTCTATTCATAGCGTAATAACAATGCTAGCGTTGTAGGTTTTTGTTTTTATTGTAGAAGGAAAACATTATTGTAAGACTTTGTTGCATTTCACGAGCTGTCCGCTTAAGTCCAATAAGCCAAATGTTGGCAAAATTTACTGCTGTTGACTCCATCGAACGACCGATAGGTTGATAGACATTCAGCTCATTGCTGCAGCAAATGGAGTGTGACAGACACACACGCACACGCACACAGACACTACGACAGTAGTTGTTAAAGTAGGGCGAAAGAAGACTACACCGCTCGTGTTGTCTTTGAGCACAAAGTGAGTTTGTGCAGCTTGCTTTTGTGGTCATTTACTTGTTTGCAGTTGCGGCTCCAACCCCCTGATGTTATGTCAACGCTTTGTCAAATAAATTTCAAATATGTCGTATGTATATAGTTTTATGTGTGCGTCTGTCCACTAGCTTTGTGTCTGTTCTTTAAAGACATAAACTACATTAGATAATTTCCCCAAAGACCGGCTGCCAGGCAGCAGTTAGCGCAAGCAGCAACAATAACAACAACACCAGCCATCAATGACCAACAAATGTAGACAATTGTAGAGTGGCCACGACTAGAGCCAGAAAGACACTTGGAGCAGCGCACAATGGCGCACAGTACTGACACAACTAACTGAACTGAACCCAACTGTAGTCTACTTTACGGCTGATTGATCACTTGTTTGTTCGTTTAATGGTTAGTTGCATTCCATATATTAAACGCCATTCTCTGACATTATATTTTTCTGCGTATATTTATATGTCTACTCACACACACACACATGTCAGCATGCGTGTGGGTGTGTGTGTGCAATTTTATTTAAAGTTATTTAAAATTATTATTAATAGTCTGTTGCTGGTGTAATGCGCTTTGTGGCGGTGGCAGTGCTCGCAGGCAACGTCGTGTGGCATAGTTACAAAAACGGAAATAAAACAAATAAATGCAAACACAAGCGTGCAACAACAAAAATAGCAGCGAGTAGTATAATAGCAGTGCAAAAATACCGTAAACAGCAAAGCAGCGATAAAGGCAAAGAGTTGTGTCCGAGCGAAATATAGATAAATATGAGCGTCGAGGGAAATTTCCACATAGAGTTGTGCGGACAATGTTGATGGAAGGTGCGGAGCGGTGACATATGGGCGTTACAATTGCGTTACATTTTAACAGAGTGCACACCATACAACAACAAAGTAACTAACAAACAAAAAAGCAAACACTTCGCAAAGGCAGCAGAGCGCACAACGCAGCTACTAAGCATTAACTTATACACACACATGCATGCCCGTACACATGCACGCAGATTTTGTATACATAGCGACTTACAGTTTGTTAGAAAAGTATTTTTACAACTGAGAAACATTTTGTTTTGCCAGTTTTTTCCTGTAAATAAAGTGAGGGATAAGAAAATTTTGTTTTTTTACTTTATTGCTAATATTAACCGTATTTTCAGCTACTTGCTTACGACGAAAAAGTTAGATGTAGCCAAGCAAAAAATTCGAAAACTGAAACTATTTTTTACATTAAAAACCTAGAAAACAAATATAATCCCTTTGTAGGTACAAGGTGGCGCGAAAGTAACCTTGCGATGTTTTTTGGCTGTAATTTAAAAAAAAAAGAAAAACTTTGATACTTCTTGTGGATTATTTTTATTTGGCCTTTTAATTTTTTTTACATCAAATCGAGAATATGATGTCATGTAAATGGCCGCCGCTACAGTTGATTGCCATTTGAGCCCTTTTTAGGCGTTTTTCATCACTTTGGCCGAAACTTCCGGCGATAGGTCCTCACATTCTTGACGGATATTGTCTTTAAGAGCTGCAAGAGTCTGAGGCTTGTTGACATAAACCCGCGACTTCAAAAATCCCCACAAAAAGAAGTCTGGAGCGGTCAAATCGGACGATTTTGCTGGCCAGTGCAAATCGCCAAAACGGGAGATTAGGCGCCCGGGAAATACATCCTTCAGCATATCGGTTGTGGCACGTGCAGTGTGTGCCGTTGCACCGTCCTGTTGGAACCACATGTTTTCCAATCCCAATTCATCAAGTTGCGGCAAAAAAACTCGTTGATCATTGCTCTGTAGCGCTCACCATTCACAGTAACCGTTTGGCCCGCGACGTCTTCGAAGAAAAAAGGTCCGATGACTCCTTCAGCACACCAACACACCATACAGTGACTTTGAGTGGGTGTAATGGGTCTTCGTGGGTTACATGCAGATTTTCAGTGCCCCAGAAGCGTAAATTTTTGATGAAAAACATCATCCTCTTGGTGGTGATTAAGGATGGCTTGAGCGTATGTTAGACGCGATTGGCGGTCAGCAGCTAACAGCTGATGCACCGTCTGGACTTTTTACGGAAACATCTTCAAATCTGGTACCAAAATTCGCTGTAAAGACCGTCGACTGATGACTGATACCCATTTGCGTGGCACGTCGTCTGGTCGATGTCGACGTCGCTTCCATGACATCCTCGGCTACAGCAGCAATATTCTCTGCAGAACGGCTACTCCGGGGTCTGCCACGCCTGGCAGCATCTCGTGTTGTGCCAGTCTCTTCGAGGCGAGCGGCTAAACGTCGCAGTGTTTCACCAGTAGGCGTTGGACGGCGAGGAAATCTGCGACGAAATTCACCTTGTGCCAAAGTCACCGACCGATTATTGGTCAAATAAATAGTCAGCAGTATTCCGCGTTCTGGAGCAGTGTAGCGCAACATTGTTTATTAACGTGTATTTCGCATGTGTTTACTACACAAATGTCAATCGCAAAATTTATAGCATTATAGCGCCACCTGTTATATACCTATGAAATGAGACTTTCAGCTATTAGTCCATAGATGTCGCTGGGAGTATTTTTAAACCTTCCCAAATGTCTTGTTTTTTTCATCTGTCAGCTGTCAACAATATTCAGTTCATTGTTTACTACGTTTTATACAACAATGCATTTTTGTCGCTCTTAAAAATGTCGAATTTCGTGTCTTCAAACTACGATTTGCGGATATCGTTGATTTTCTGTTATCTATTGAAGAAAAACGCTTCTCAAGCTCATAAAATGCTTATAGCAGCTTATGGTGGGCATGGTCTAAGTAGAGCAGAGTGCTTCAGGTGGTTTCAAAAATTCCGAAGTGGTGATTTTAGCGTTGAGAACGAGGACGGTGGCCGGCCACCGAAAAAGTTTGAGGACGCCGAATTGCAAGCATTGTTGGATGAAGATGACGGTCAAACGCAAAAAATGATGGCAGAGCAGTTGGGAGTGACCCAAAAAACCATTTCCAAACGTTTGAAAGACATGGGCATGAGTTTAAAGGTCGGAAGATGGGTGCCGCATGAACTGACTGAAAGGCAGCAAGAGAACCGAAAAACCACTTGTGAAGTGCTGCTCTCCCGGTTCAAAAGGAAGTCTTTTCTGCATTGAATCGTTACAGGTGATGAAAAATGGGTGTATTTCTCCAATCCCAAGCATAAACGATCATATGGTTGGCCCGCCCACAAGCCAAAAACAACGGCCAAACCAAATCGCTTCGGCCGCAAGGCTTTCTAAGATCAGCATGGTATGATTTGGTACGAGCTATTAAAACCAGATGAAACAGTTGACGATGCACGCTACCAACGTCAATTGGGCGATTTGCACAGCGCTTTACACCGAAAACGCCCAGAATATGCCGATCGGCGTCACAGAGTAATTTCTCTTGATGACAATACACCGCCACATGCACCGCCACATCGAACAAGAGCGACCCGGGAATTGGTGAAGACGTCCGATTGCGAACCGCTGGTGCATGCGGCTTACTCACCAGACTTGGCGCCTTCCGATTATCATTTGTTTGCATCGATGGGCCGCGCACTTTCCGAGCAGCGCTTCAATTCTCACGAAGAAGCCAAAAAATGGCTCGGTAATTGGTTTGCGGCCAAAGACGGCCAATTTTTTTGGCGCAGCATCCACAAATTGCCTGAGAGATGGGAAAAATGTGTCGCTAGCCATGGCTATTATTTTGAAGATTAAATTTGTAACTATTTTTTGTTCATAAATGTTTGAAATTAAACAAAAAAGTCTCATTTCATAGGTATATACCTGGATAAACATACTTTCCTCACACACTGTACCCGCATATGTTGTTTGTTGCTACATTGTTTTTGTTTATTTTTCCACAAATATTTAATTTAAACTTTTGCACCCTTTTGTTTTTGTTAGCTTGTATTTCTTGTTGTTGGTCGCTGCTTACAATTTTTCTCACCGAACAGCAGCTCGTTGCGTTGTGGCGCTTCGAGACATTTTGGTTGGGAAATATGCGCATTTACTAGTTAATTAACAAAATTAAAAACTAAAAGTGTTGGACAAATTTTGCACTCTGTTGATTTTACATAATTTTCATTTTGTTAGAAATTTTCTAGTTTACCTTTGCCTGGCTTGGAGTTCAAAATTACTCCGGTAAACACTCAATTTTTGTTAGTTAATATTTAATTTGCTTTGCGGGTTGGAAGGGTTTTGAAAATTAAGTTGATTAAAGTGGATGCTAAAAAATTCGACTACAAATTTTCGCTTTGAAAACTTGTGTGGAGTATTTATATATAGGATGCATTTTTTTGGTAAAATATTTTTAAAAGGATTGACGTACTTAGTTTTCTCAAAGAACTAACCCGCTTAAATTGACTATTCGGAGCTTTTTCTTCATGGATTTTCAAATTCGTTAAATTGAGTTTTCCAGATAGTAGTAGGTTTTCTAAAATTGAAATGTTCAACATTGTTAGTAATTTGATGTAGTTTTAAAAAATGCAAACAAGATTCAAATCGAATTATTTTGATATGTTTCCACAAATGGAAGGACCTACAGTTCCAAGTCAACTCTGAACGGCAGCTGGTTTTTATGAGAAGTTTTTTCATAGCAGAAATATATTCGAAGGCTTGCCATTACCTGCCGAGAGGCAAACGCTATTAAAAACACTTTTTATGTTATTTAATGTTCACGCACTAATATTCAAATCAGTGCACTATCGAATGCTAGTCACACACCAGTCCATTTGGCTAAGGTGGCCGCCAACTAAAAATTAGGCTTTAAGTAAAGCCTTGTGGGCTGAAGCCTGTGGCCGACTCTCAATGCTAAGTGCACAGAATCTTTGCTAAGCGAAAATAAACACAGTCTTAGCACTTTGATTTCAGTCATAACGGGGCATTGCCTAATAGGTAGGCACGCCCAAAGGATGAGTATGCACTGTCATGACTTCTGTAGAAGTTTTCTTGATGAGGAAGGGGAAGAGACAATCTTGCACCTTCTTTGCTATTGTCCTGCTTTATCCAGACGGAGATTTGCTATTCTAGGCAGACAATTTGCTAACGAATTTGAAGATCTCGGTAGGGCATGTATTCTAAAATTTATAGAATAGGAGGAATTCTAAAATTTTTGAAAAGCACACACTAGTTTTAGGAGAAATAGGGATAGCTCCCCACGCGGCATCACAATTGGCTATCAGCCTACGTGTGTCTCATGGGACAACCGCTTCAACCTAACCTAACCTAAAGCCTTGTTGATACAATCAGGTCTGATATACTTTAAAGTTTGTTGAAATTTTTAACGATGTTATTTTTAGATGTTCAATAGGAAAATAGTTTTGGCGCTCCTCCACTACTTGAAAAACCATCTGTTTCTCGATTTCGGCAGAGGCAAAGTTTTCATTAAAATTTGTTCCAACATAACCTTTCTTGCTTAAATGTTATGGTACTCGATCAGATTCGCAAAAAGAATTACAGCGAGCTTTGGGGCAGGACTTGGTAGAGACGATTAGGACCAACACTTCATTTTCATAATTAAATTTTGTGCATTACATTTAGGTGCTGTAGGCCTTCTAGCTCTCTGGTTGAATAATAAAATAACCAAAATATGTTTAACATGCGGATGTAAGCAAAGAATACAGCAGTGTGAAAAAATTATATATCTGTTAAATGAAATTTATCGCGAGACATATAAATTTTGCTGCTGTATATACCCTTGCCCATGCCTCGTTCGCGCAACACCACATCTGGCACATTGGCCTTTGAAAATTTTTCTTTCGAATTCGATGCCTTCTCTCTACAAAATAAATTAACCATATGAAGGAGATTTTCTAAGTCAGCTCTGAAATGCTGCAAGTTTAATTTGTTTGTAAGCAAATTATAGTATAATATATAGTCAGGAAAATGTTGTTGAACCTTAACGTACTTATCTCAGACCTGATTGTACTCAACTGAACAGCGTTTTACTTAACCCTACGTTCGGCATCCGAGTCAGGCCAGACTGGCTTTTTCGACTTTGGACGTAGATTTAACATATTTCTATTATAGCTAATGACTTGAGCTTCCAGGCAACTTCCTAAAATTTAATTTTTATCGATTTGTGTATATAATCTTTTAAAGAGAATCGTCGAGCAGGACAAAAAACCGGATGCCCAAACCCAAGGTCTTTTGAAAAAGGTGTTCAACGGAGGATTTCACCTTATTTCCTAGTTCAAATGAAACTAGTTAGATTTGAAACTTGTTTGCATTTGTAAAAACTACATTAAGTTACTAATAATTCTGAGTAATTTCAATTTTGGGCTCGGTAGTCTAGCGTAAGCGCACTGGCCTGCCATCCAGAGGTTAAGGGTACGAATCCCACGTAAAGCACAGTCTTTGCACTTTTCTTAACTTACCTACATTCCTAATTTCTAAAACAACAAAAAAAGTGGGTGTAGCGTAGTACACATAATAGAAGTGAAACTTTCAAGGCAGACAAAGAAAGAGCGGAGACCCAGAGAGAATGAGAATGAGGGAGAGAGAGAGAGAGAGAGGAGAGAGAGAAAGAGAGAAAGAAAGAATATACATCTTAATAAATTCACAACATTTGCAGAGAATACAAATAGACAAAATTTACTAAAACGGAGAAGGGTTGACCGGTGTAGGTAACCGCCGGACACAAACCGTGGCAACAACGCGCACTAATCCGTGCGTTTATTACCCACACAAACGCAGCAATTCCAGGACCGCAGCAACGGCACAAATTGCCGCAAGGCAATACCAATAAATCCGACGCCGGAATGGATAGCACTTTACAGTACGCAAAAGCACTAGCCCGAAAATGGAAATAGGCACCAAAAAAATTCGGACAAAAAACGCTCCAAACAATAGGCACCAAGGAAATATAACACCAAAAAGTAGGCACCAAAAATATATTTCCTACAAGCTTGCACCAACAAACAAGCGACAAAAAGTAGGCAGTGTTATTTCTCACTAGAAATTAGCAACCACATGGAAAAACTCAGGAAAAATAGCCTAAATTGTATCTAAGATATATATAAGGTATAGCTCTCTCTCTCCTTTTCCTCTACGTTATATCTTTTTTCTCTTTCGCTGAACGAAAGTGCTCAAAACGTTGCATGGCCTTGAAATTTTACTCTCCATTGTCGCTCGTCCATCGACGCCTAAGAAGTTTCACTTCAAAAATTCGTTCCTTAACCCCAAAAAGCCTTATCCTTCCAATCCTAACAAAAGTGAGCGCATTACTTGCATTGTGGCTACTAATATAAGCAAAACAACAAAGAAAAAGACACATTGCATCAGTGCCGCCAGCACGAGGAAACGGGCAATCGCGGTAACAGCGCAAACACACCAAATTTAGCGAAGTCCTCAACCATCTGTGTGATCCTTCTGCTAGAAAAATTTGACACACAGATGGCGCTTCAAGCAGTAAGAAAGCTAATCACCTACCCTGATAGAAATCAAAACCGATTAACGAAACTAACGCAAGACTAAGTGTTGTCGAGGCCCTATGCTCCCGAGTGGAGTGAACAAGGAAAAAACAAATTCCAATTTTGAAAATTCATCAAAAAGCACCAAATGGTCACTTTAACCCGTTTGGGCAAATTTCGGCTTAATTATATGAAAAAACTGACTCCGCATTTCATTTTAGCGGTTAAATATCTCCTTTTTCGTGCATGATGAATGTTTTTTCAATATAAGAACTAAACTTAACGTCGAATATTCTTTCAAATGACGGTTTTCGAAAAAGCTCATTCAGTTTTTGCAAAACTGATTTTTTTCCATTTTGCTTGGTTTTTAGCGAACTACTTTCATATCCAGAGAGAGGATCTGCAATATTTGAGCAAAATCTATGGAGCTAATAAACTATCCAGAGTATAGTTAACGAACACAAAAAAAAATTAAAAATAAAATTGAGCTACATTAAAAATTTCCAATATAAGTTTTTGTCATAACTTTGGTATTTAAGCTTCTTTTTTATAAACGATATGTGGCTGTAAAATCTTTGACGGTTGCTTCATTTCCTGTTCTGAGGATATTTTCACCATAGTCATATTTTATAAGTGAAAACTTCTTCTTGGACTTTTTTTCTCTGAAGAAAAGTCATAAAAAAATCATTAAATTCTTGCCCAAGAAGTGTGGAATTAGATTTATTAAGAAGAAATTTTTGATGCAATTTTGCTCTACGTATGGGTGGCAGAAATACTCTGACTGCCGGCAGTCTGGGCAATGAGTGTCGACATATTCGCTCTTCCCACCGCCGTCTTACTTCTAATAATCAAATTTTCGAAATTTTATTTTGGAAAGGGAGTAAGGATGCGAGGAGCAAGGTGGTAAGTCTGCTAGCTAAGGGTGTTTACCGGGTATGCATGCCGCCTCCTAGCATATGCGCAATATACGATTTGAAATAATATTAAAATAGCTCCTTCGAACTTTTTTTCGACCTGTTCTAGTGTTTATTTAACTTTGAAAAAAAGCAAGCATATCAAATACGTTTTTGTTTTTTTTTGTTTTGTTTTTTATTATGTTTTTTATTTTGCTTTAGTATATGGCGACCGACCCAACCTAATGTATTATGTAATAAAATCACAAATATGTATATATGTAGATGTTGTAAACCATTTCGTCCCTTCACCCTTTATGTGGACTGTGCTACTTATGTACATAAAAGGCAGTAGTTAGTATTAGAGTTGCCATTAGAGTTAATCACGTGACGTATTTCGTGGGGACAACATATGGTCGCTATAGTCATCATTTACAACCGAATGAATACTGCCAAACTAAACGAAGCAGGCAAAACAGAGTACTTTCTAAGGGTATACCCGTTTTTTTTTTTTAATTTTGAAATATTTCTCAAGTTTGTTAAAGAGTCAGAGAAATTTGAGGAGGAGTAAAGAAACGACATTTTCTTCCTCCGCATATTCTTATGCCTTTGACCTTTTTCAGGCCTTTAGTGTCACTTCAAATATACGTATGCCTGAGTGCTTGGTAAATCACTCTGGGTTTTCAGCACACTTAAATGCAGTCAGCCATCCATGTCATTCGCTTTGCTATGACTTATTAGATTTCTGGCACGTAGGGCCTTTTATTGCTTACTTAAGACATTTATATGTTTGATTTATATGTATGGTTATAGGTAATAATTGTCTTTTCGTATAAAAAATCATGACAGCTCTAATGTTTAATTAAACCGTGAAATTACTGCAGCGGCAGTGTAGCAGCTTTTTTCAATGAGGCAGTATAAGTAAACTATAAACTCAGAGTTATCAGTCAAAGGGGAGTGATTTGCCGGATATTGAATTCCAAATATATTTTTGGTGTTTATATTCTTTTTTCCAAAAAGTCACTGCTGACGCTATTTTCCGATCTGATACATTACTAAAAATTATTTAAAAATAGCAAATTATAACCAAAATCAAACCAAATTTTTCCTTTTTATGGGGATGGTGGAGGTGTTCCCTGAGTGACGCAACCCTGGCCCAATTAGCGCAAAAGATGCCATTTTGATACACCACCGAAGAATCACTGATTTTTATTAGTCGAACCATGTTGATTTGACTATGAACCTGCCCATGTCGTCTATAGCTTTTTTTTGTAATTTCTTTCAAGTTAACCATCGAGCATTCACCCAGACTTGGGCACTCACTTAGATAGTAACAAACTATTTTTTTAGGTTCTTGTTGATTGCAGCTTCTTGTTGTACGTCCACCCCATCTTTCTAGCATGACCTCCCAAAGGCCAATAAAAGGTTATTATTAACACAATTCTGTACATGTCTGCTCGTGGCATTCTTAACAACTCGTCAATTCTGGATTTGTTGAAATTGGGTAACGTTTGTTTAGTTGTTGTGCAGATATCTGTGGTGGTCCATCTATCATCGGCCAGCTTCCCCTTTTTAAGCATGCCTCGTTATAGCTTCGGCCTGGTTATAGGGTGCCCCCTGTCTTGCCAGTTCATCACCTTTCTCATTTCCTTTTATGATCCTATGGCCAAATACTCAGATGAGAGATGAGATGGCCTCTTGACTATCTCAAAAAATGCATACTTGCAATAGTTGTTGCGGATGGTTTTTAATTGTCCTACAAGCTTCTCTTATTCTCAGAACTTTTGCTTGCTCCAATTTCACAAGAGAAAAGAAGTTTCGAGGTCCTTCGAATATACACCGACGCCGCACGCCCACTTGGATCCGTCAGTGTTAAGTGCAGTTTAGTTATATATATAGAATTGGTGCGTACACTTTTTTTTGGGTGTTTGGCCGAGCTCCTCCACCGATTTGTGGTGTGCTTTTTGATGTTGTTCCACAAATGGAGGGATCTAGAGTTTCAAGCCGACTCCGAACGGCAGTTATTTTTATGAGGAGCTTTTTCATGGGAGAAATACACTTGCCATTACCTGCCGAGGTGCGACCGCTATTAGAAAAATGTTTCTCTTAATTTTGGTGTTTCACCGAGATTCGAACCAACGTTTTCTCTGTGAATTCCGAATGGTAGTCATGCCCCAACCCATTCTACTACGGCGGCCGCCCGAATAAGTAGCTAATATAAAAATAACAAATCTTGTTAGATATATTAAATCCACAGGTTGGTTCAATGAGGACAATGTAGAGTGAGAAGAGGGAACAGCCCTGGTGGTATCATAATGGACCTACAGCAGGCCTAGGGGTGTCAACCGACAACCACTATACCTACTATACCTACCTATCTACCAGATAATAATTAAAAAAAATTATATTAAAATTAATTTAAAAAAATTCAAATTATTTTTTAAAATAATTTAAATACATTTTTTTTGTGTGGAATTACCAATAATATTTCTGTTTTGTATTATCAGTTTAAGTTCTCAAACTCTTAAAAAAACACCCGATGTATATGTATGTATATAGCTATAACTGCCCAAAATAATTCCATTCTTATCATGCACTTCCCAGCACGATTAATTTTCTACCTCACAAAACAAAATAAACCGAGAGAGTTTTTTTGTTTTAATGAAGTGCTCCACATATGATTTTCAAAGTGAAGCACTTCAAAGTAATTCACAGCTTTTAATTTTCATTACATGAGCATCTGAAGCAATTGACGTAAAACTTGATTACATTGTTGTTTTAATATTAATATACACAACAGTAAATGGCAAAGTTGTGCAGACCAACTTCACTTACCGCACATTCACCAACCAGCTGGGCGAAACCGCAAAATTGGTTTGTTTTATTAATTTTGTTGGTGGCGCTGCTGAGCAAATCCGAATTAATTAACTGATAGCTGTATGAATTTTAATTTAACATACCACATTCCATGTGCTCAACAAAGAAGCACAAGCCAACTAACGAATAGTGGACTACTTTTTGGGTTTCTAAACGAAAACCTTCAAAGCTCAAAAAACCGCAACCACAGGTTGCTTCGTTTGTACAATGATTTTCAACTGGCCAAACGTTACTTTCAATAGGGAGCTATGAAGAATTGTTGTAAAAAAGCAGTCAAGTGGATGCACTAACATTGATGGTTGCAAAAGAGTGGCTTTGGGCTGCGGACTTTAGGGATTTAAGTTCGATTGAACACATTTTTTTTGTTTTTTGGATTTTGTTTAAATATTTCGATTTGAAGGGAAAGCCGATCATAGAACAGTAAAAGCGCAGCATGAGTGGATCAGTTTTGTAGAACAAAGTAATGGTACAAAGCGTTTAACTGTTACAAAAAAATTTAAATTTTGTAAGAAAAAAATCCTTCGATCAGGCACGAGTTTTTTATGTTTTTCAAAAGCAGTATACATTTTATTGAAATCTACCAAGCGGTTTTTAAGTTACAGTGATCACTAGTTCAAAAAACATAGTTGTTAGAAAAACGCATTTAAAATTTTTCTATAGAGCGCCGGAACGCCCGAGCGTCCTTTCTTAATTGTTGAATAACTCGAAAAGTATTTGTCGGATTCACCTCAAGTTTTCACACAATATTTTTAAGATAATATACTTTAATAAAATTCAAAAAAAAATTAATTTTTTTGAAAATTCTGACTAGCCCTAACCCCTTAAATATTTCTTAGGGTATGTGAAATTTCCCCAATTTTGTCAATGCAAGTCTTTCATTCTGTGTAAAATGCATTATTAGCCTATTTACGCCGGAAATACAATTTTGAATGCGCTGCAGTAGAATTTCAGGAGTATATTTTTTGCGAAAAGAAGGAAAAAATCGAAAAAATTATTTTTAAGAGAATTGCGCAGAGCATTTGGTACTTAAATGTTCCACGAAAGTAAGTGTCAGAAAATTTTAGCAGAGATAGCCAAAGTCAGCAAATTTGCCAGTAAAAAGTTTACGCGTAATTGATGAAAATACTTATCAAATCCATAAATAGAATTTTCACTCCAAAACTGTATATTTTGAGCCAGGTAGAAATACAACTCTTCCTTGAAATACTACCTTCATTTTCTTCCAATACATGAGTAGGCTCTGTGTAACATTTTTTGTCTAGGTGCTTGTATAGTTTAAAGTCCATCAACTGCTTTACTGCATTTTGCATGAAAAAGTAAGGTTCACTTCTTGCTGTTGTTTTTGTGAGCTCACATTTAGAGCTTCACTGTTCTACTCACTGATGAATTACTTGCGTATGCTTGGTGCGATGTGCGTATGTCGAAAAAAATTTATTATAGTCAAATACTACATTAATTTTCTTCCAATACATGAGTAGACCCTGTGCAACATTTTTTGTTTAGGTGCTTGAGTAGTTTAAAGTCGATCAACTGCTTTACTGTAAATTTATTATAGTCAAAGGCAGTAGAGTTGAAGAGGTTCCTAGTAAAACTGAAGTCCCAAATAGGCTTAAAAGCGTGGCTCATTGTGATACCATAGTTCGATTAGCTACACCCTCTTGAATCATTCACCACTGCACCTGATTAATCTCATTAAACGCTTTAAGTCAATATCGACCACTTGACTGAAAGTAGTTGAAAATATTGTTCTTAGATACCAGAGCTTGTTTCTGAATAATGTAGAAAAGTTATAGAAGAGTTGAGGAATACCTTCTTCTTTTACATCGCATTTGCAGTTTCTGCAGTATCTTTGGAAAGGCGTGAATTGCTTTACTTACCCATTTAGAGGTGCCCTTTAAACATTCCGGTGGTAATCGATATGCCTCCGACTTTCAAATACTACATAAATTCGAGCATATCTACCCTGAAATACGGCTTTTCTACTTTCTTACCATCCACCCGCTGTTCTATGGTAAGCCTGCAGCTTTAGAATTTAAAACTTCGTTTGCCTTTAAGATTTAAAACTAGCCCACCAGCATCAGTAAGTGTCTGCAGCGACAGCAAAGCTGCGCTCATTGCCTTAGACAGCTCTCTAACCCATACAAGGGTAGTTGAGTATTGTAAATCCACGCTGAACTATGTCAGTAGGCATAATATCCTTGTGCTATATATTCCACTACACGTGGGTATAGCTGATGACGAGAGCTCTGAATCTTTACCTAGGCTAGTATCAAAGCCACAGTTATCACGACCCACAAGTGAGTTTGGCAGGCTGAGGCAGGCTGCTGGTGGACAAAACTGATGTTATCTCTCATATCCGACAAACTGCCGCAGATCCACCTATCGTTAAGTATTGGAAATCGTTCGAAATGATTCTACAGTAAATAATGAATATCATTTGGAAGCTATGTGGCGTTTGAGAGAGAATGGTCGTAGGAAACGGTCCAATTTGTGGAAAGAAAACTCATGGATCTTGCACCATGATAACGCATTGTCTCAGAACATATTGTGAACACTTTTTTGACCAAAAGCTCGACAAATATCAATGCGAACAACCTTAAATTGCCACTCCGCGGACGCCGCTTTGAGTCGATAGAGGCCATTAATTCGCTGAAGGAGCTGAAGAAGATCTCTTAAACGCGTTTAAAAGGTGCTTTGATGGCTGGACTAATCGTTGGCATATGCATATTGTTTCGAATTGTTGATTATTAAACAATTATTTTGCGTTTTATTGAACAATTCTCGGTACTTTTTTGACAGAACGTATGTCGATGCTTTTTTCCAAAAAAAAGAGCTTCTCATAAAAAAACATTTGCCACTCGGGGTCGGGTTAAATCTGTAGGTACACTATTTGAGGAACAACATCAAGGTGCCCACTACAAATAGAAGAAAGTAGAAGAAGGAGCTCAGCCAAATACCTAACAAAAGTATGCGCCAATTACTTATTTGTTATTTAATGGAGTAATTTCACGATTTAACCAATATCGACAATTGTGATTTGTAGCAATTTCACTTGGGTTTCGAAGCTCCTATCTTTTTAAAATATTACAAAAGTTATTGTAGAAAACAGTTACCAGGCAAAAATTTGATATAATTTGTAGGTAAACATATTCTTGGCCTAAGTTACTTGAAAGTCGCCTTTCGATTTGATCGCGGTAATACACCTATACGAGTATATGCAAAAAATAGGTTCAAATAGATTTTCGAAAAATTCTAAACACATTCAGCCACCTAGTAAATTTAAGCAGACGCTCAATTATTTGGGTGGTTAAGTTTCAAGGGCCGGTGTTGATTTTGAATAAAATACAAATTTTTTTAGAAAATCATTGTCATTTCTCTTTATTATGATAATATTGGTCTGACTCAATTACGTATGGAACAAAATATTGGCTAAATGGCCGCCGCGGCCTCGGCGTCACACCTCCATCCGATGCTCCAAATTTTCGATGACGCTGAGGCATAATTGAGGTTTTATGCCGTTAATGTGCCAAATTATTTCATCCTTTAGCTCTTGAATTGTTTGCTGGCTTATCGACGTACAACTTTTCTTTTAAATAACCCCAAAGAAGGAAGTCCAACGGTGTCGTTGACGTTTAGGTGTGGTTCACATTCAACATCGGCCCTTGAAATTTAACCACCCTTTATGAATATATTTATCTATATTCCACATTCATACTCCAGTATCCATGAGCACTTTAAAGTCTTTCATGCAAAGTTATTGGAAGGCATAACAAGCAGCCGCATGCTTGTAAAGTTTTTGTTACTGTAAATGTGTAGCTTTGCACATGAATGGTAAAATTTTGGCACAAGCAGCCACAATTACCTAACCAAAGTTAGTTAACAGTTATGCGTATAAACCCACTTCACAGTATTCACACACGAACAGAGAAGCGTAATGCGTTGGTTGCTCTCAAAAGCGCAAAAATCCCAAAATACTACACCTACAACAATTCTGTGTTTTTGTAGTTATTTAAACTTTCAATTGAAATGCCACCCAGCCACACGCACATACAGACAACAGAGACTTATTTATTATTACGAGCAAATAAAATGTGAAATTAAATGTGTGTGTGTGTGTGTGTCTGAAATATGTGGTTGCTGCTTGAGTGAGCGCTTTGCTCGGCGAGGCGTATACGCAACATTTGGCAATGAAGCTGTTTGTTTCTGGTTGTTTTTGTTTTTTTTTTCATAACAAGTGGAGTACCCACACACTCCACTAACTCTTTAACTTAAAATTTGGCGAAATCCGCAATTTTTCTATACCAATAAAGTTGCATATAAATGGAAGAGGAAAAAATTTGCCCCATTCCGAATTCCACTGACAGCTACTTTCTCTAGTGGTTTCCTCGAACTCAATGGCCGAAATTGGAATGACCACCGTATGGCTGTTACTTCAAGGTAAACTTTTGCGTTACTATGCCATAAAAGTGTGAGCAAATGTTGAGCACGCCTACACACATAAAGTTTATTAAATGTGCAGCTCACGTACAGCTTCGCACCAGGTCTTCACTACCACTGCGTTGCTCTTGGCTGCTTACTGAGCAGTGTAGGTAGGTAGGCCGCGCTATGCATTGCGCTAATAAAAAGCGTTTTTAGTTTGAAAGCTCGCTTTGTGAAGCAGTGAGATTCGCAGAAAGAAGTCATCAATTCCACTTGCTGTTTCAAAGGAAGTCGTATGCATATTATGGGCAACTTTTTCGAACGTTGATTGGATGCACCAGCTGCATATCCTGACTGTATGCAAAAGTTACCGCGACTGGTTTCAGTGTCAAGGTTTCTTTGCAGAGTTCCAACTATTCTGGACTACTGAAAGTAGTGTTTAGTAGTAAGAAGTATTGGATTGGGGTATGCATATCTTCAGCGCAGGTGGCTTTATTATAAAAGGTGGTTAAATTTCAAGGGCCGATGTTGAATGTGAACCACACCTAAACGTCAACGACACCGTTGGACTTCTTTCTTTGGAGTTATTAGAAAGAAAAGATGTACGTCTATGAGCCAGCAACAATTCAAAAGCTAAAAGGTGAGATAATTCGGCATATTAACGGCATAGAACCTCAATAATGCCTCCGGATGGAGGTGTGCCGTCGAGGCCACGGTGGCCATTTGGCCGATATTTTGTTCCACCCCTAATTAAGCCATTCCAGTATTATGATATTGAAGATAAATGACAATAATTTCCTAAAAAATTGTATTTTATTCAAAATCAACACCGGCCCTTGAAACTTAACCACCCTTTATAAAATAGTAAAACAAAATGAATAAAAAAAACAGAAAATTTTTTCGCCTTCAAGGGAAGTAATATTGTTAAAAGAACTTCTATATTATCAATACTTTGAGACAAAATTGGGCAACAAAGAGGGTCTAGGCAGTCGTGTAGCAATTTATGAAAACTTTAGCGAAGTGCTCCCAAGGAGCTGATGCCGCATTAGTTAATGCTTTTCGAAATACTGATGACTTCCCAAAAAATGTAGTTTTCCTAGCATTTCACTTTTTCATACGCCAAATATATTTTTCAGTTATTTATTTATTAATTTATTTATTATATTTATTATTTATTTATTTATTAACAGTATTAGTAAAATCTGCAATTACACTGTACAACAAAAGGGGGGAAAAAATAAGTATGCGGTATGGCCCTTTGTTGCTCTCTGGAACCATTGTAAAACCATTGTAGTTGTAGCATATTGGACCACCTACCTTTTTACACCTAAACGTCACTTTTTTTTTATAGTATATTGAAGTTCTCCTAACTTTGCTTCAAGTTATTCTTAAGTATTTGAAAAAAACTCTTATAAAACTACATTTGCCGTCAATATTACCTTTAATCGACTTTAAGGGGGGGTGTGGTTTTGTTTAGCGCTAAAAAAAAACACTTTTTTTGTGAATTTTTTACAGAAATATGGCTTAAGATACTTTAATAAAATCAGTTACATGTTATTGTACATCTTTTCAATAAGTTTTTAAAAAATATTAATAATAAAATATTGACAAATAAGCCCATGACAGAGTTTTTTTGGAGATATGTTTTTCGAGAGGTGCTCTGCGGTGCCAATCGGCATTCGTCGTAGAATCATCTGAAACTAAAAAAGTCGAATTTTTCAGTTAAAGTATGACGTAATGCTCCCCCCTACATTAATAAATTTTTTTTTTTTTTCATTTTTGTAGTTTTGGTGGCAAAAAAACGTAAAACGAGCATTTTTGGCGAAAAATTTCGCCATATTTGTAAGTGAAAAACAACCTTAAAAAAAAAAATTAAAAAAAAACAGTGTAGGGGGAGGTATTTTTGATTTAGAAAACGTGTGCCAAATTTGAAAAGAATCGGTTGAATAGTTTCGGAGTTGTGATTGGCACCGACTTTTAAGAAGTCGTTTCGGGAAAAACGCGTTTGAAAAAATGACTCTGAGAAATTATCGATGCTCCGCATTCGAGGTAGAGTGCCTACAAAGGCTATAACTTTGAGAGTTCTGCTCCGATCCACTTAAAATTTTGACACAACATTCTTGAAATGATTTACTATAAGATGAGTGAAGAAAAAAAATTTCGATTTTGAGACCCTACCCCCCCCTTAATAAAATTGAATGGCGCACATTTTTGTGGAATATTTCAACCCAATATTTCTTACCCGTGTGGGTCATTTTGACACTTCTTTTTCAGAGTGTGAAAAATATAAAGCTTTTATGGTCGTTAGCGGGTTAAAATGTTCTACAAAATTGTTTACTGGAAAATTTCAGTAGGGGTCTTCTCAGAGGAAAAAAGTGTGCGATGAAGGATGAAAGCACATTTTTGAAGTATTTTTAGGACTAGAAACTAATTTTTTTTCTGTAGATGCGCAGTTTTAGATCTCGACGCTGAACAAACTTCTGCCTTTCTTAGTTCAATGCCAGAACAAAAATAAACCATATGTAATGAGGAATGTTCCTTTCGTTCCCACGATAGTCGGTTCTACGTTACCGGAATGACCTAGACTTATTACCGGCCAAGGACTGGCACTTCAGCAGCATTCCCCATATATGTACAGGGAATGTTTATGCTGTTACAACGACAACAACAACAACAAAGCATGTTCCTTTCGTTTTGGTTGAGGAGAGGAGGTGATCAATTGTCGGGTTTATTATTATAAAAAAACATGGAGTGGATGGAGGATTCCTTCATAATTCAAGTTGACGGCGAACAGCTGCTACTGTGTGGTCACTTTTACTAAGCTGTTCACCTTTTGAGTTGAATTTTTGTTGTTCCTTCTGTCGTCTAACATCACACACTTTGCATAATCACATTTTTCCTCCTCTCTTTTCATCACTCTTCACTCACTTTAGATAATAAACTGGCTGTTTGTAATTCTACTCACTCTAGATAGTCTAGGAGCTCATCTCAAATATATGAGACATATTGCAAACAAAGTTTTGAAAGAGTAAAAATAACCCAGTGAAAACCTCTAAAACCACTAACCTCCTTTGCTAGGGTCAGATGAAAAAAAAAACAACCAAAAAAAAAAAAAAAAAAATGTTTTGAAACTCAAAACGTACTCTTTTAATTGAAATGCGCTTTTTATTTTTCCACCTCTCCACTATTCTTGCGCTGTCTGCTCACTTTTCACTTATCGTTTTCACTTTCAAATAATGTTTGTGTTGACCTGTGTCTGATCATAAAAAACTACTACCTTTTTACTATTGCGGTTTCTAGGTCACCTTTGCCAAAGAGAGTCCAAAATAAATTTTATAAAATAAAACCAGAATCTATGCCACACATTAGCACGTGCGTCGAATTTATTATCCGACCAAATATTCTATTTCCACCTTCCTTTCCTCCAACACGCAGCCAACTCACTACGTATTCCACATTTTAAACTAGGAAATTTATACACTAACAAACACAGTTACCTAGAAAATAAAATCTACTCAATTCCATTAGTACACATACAAAGGTATGTACCTATGTATGAGTGCATTGTATATAGGCAATCGTAGTAGCTGCAAATAATCGCCAGCATTTTCCTGATAATTTCGAAAATTTTATTTGCGTCTCTCCTCTGACGAGTTCATTTTGGCTTAATTTTTGGTCGAACACTTTTTTTTTCACTAAACATGTAAATAAAATCAGGTCATAACCGCAAAAATACTAGTCCGTGGAGTAGAAATTGGTCCTGAGGTTAGAGCGCCTTCATCAGCGTTCAACCGCAATGGCAGCTAGCAGCGGCAGCTGATTGTTGCCTGCGGGGGTGTGTGGCAATAAAGGCACATTTTTGGCAAACATTATCCGAATTCGTTAAATGAGTTAACTGACGTTTAGTGGCCAGTGGGGACAGCGACGGCGTTGGTATACCAACGTTGCCGATAATGTCCAAATGTTAATTATATGAAAATATGTGCAACATTTTTGTGATTCACACCAATAAATGCTGGTCGTGTCACAAATATGGTTGTATTTTATTTATTGGTGATTTGAGGGAGGGTTCAAGAGAGTAATGGCGGTGGCTAAATGCTGCAAATATTCGTCAATATTTAAGCGCGCCACAGAATAGTAAAACAGGTCAGTTGGAGAGTTTCGATTTGCAAATTTAAACCGCGGAGACGTGGGGTAGGGGGTAGTATTGATTTACGGCCACCGTTTTTGCTGAGCAATTGATATGTCAGCCAACGCACTGTGAGGCTGCCATAGCATATTATAGGATTTTTATTTCAAAGTTCGTTGATTGCAAAGATATAAGCAAAGTGTTTTTGTTTTTATTTTTTTGTTTTGCAAATAAACGAATTTTTTGTCGCGGTTTTGCATTTATGTCGAAATTTTTTTTTAATTTTTATTTTTGACTAGAAGTACAGATTCAAGATATAGAGGAACAACGTAGTTTTTGATATATTGAAAAAATTACAAATTTTCGGAAAAAATTTCCAAAAGGATTTTAATACAACGAAAAAATCGGTTGCACGCTAATGCAGAATAAAATTAGAAACAAATTAAAATTAATAACAAAATTAGAAAAAGAATCGTGAAAAAAATTAAAATAAATAATTATAAATGTCGAGAAAATCCAACCATACTCCCTTTCCGAAGGTAAATATGAAAATAAGTTAAGATTAAACTCAATCGATTGAGACTTTTTCGATTTAAAAATTTTCGAAAAACAGTTCGAACATTATTTATACAAAAAAATGTGTACATCAAAAATATCCAGTCGTACTTACATGCCGAACGTAATAGTTAAAAAAAGAATTATGGTTCAACTCAATCCATTAAAATTTTTTTCGATTTGAAAATTTTACAAAAAAAAAAAAATTGGAAAATTATTTTTAGAAAGTATTAAATATTGTATATAGTATATGATGAAAAACAGTTAAGGCAAAAGTCAACCGGTTAAGGTTTTTTTCCATTTCAAAATTACAAAAAAAAATTGAAAATTTTTCCAGACAACAAATATTTTTTGCATCGAAAAAATTCATCAAATTTAAAGTCAATCGATTAAAATTTTTTCGTTTTACAGACTTAATCTGCCAACTTGACTTCTATAGTTCCACGAAAAAAAACCCTTTTGAAAATACCAGTCAGTTATGCATCAGACTAAGAGCAGCTGCGCAAAAAATTAAAATTGAAGTATTTACATATTATATTGGGTAGTCGAAAAATTCTTTTCGTATTTCTAATCAAATTTCAACTCATTTTTTTTATATTTATAATGAACTTTATTAAACCAAATATGTAGGTACCATTTTGGTCGACCACCTTTTGCCATTTTTCTTCTAGGGGCAGTATTCCATCAGTGTAAAACTTTTGTGGTTTCTCGGCGAAAAACTGCGACAAGTAATTTTCACAGGCTTCTCTTGAAGCCAACTTTACTCCATTAAGGGAGTTCTGCATTGAACGAAACAAATTGGTAGTCCGATGGTGCAAGGTCAGGGCTATATGGTGGATGCATCAAAACTTCCCAGCCAAGCTCTCCC
The DNA here is from genome assembly GCA_037575425.1 of Anastrepha fraterculus. Classification (NCBI taxonomy): domain Eukaryota; kingdom Metazoa; phylum Arthropoda; class Insecta; order Diptera; family Tephritidae; genus Anastrepha; species Anastrepha fraterculus. The sequence goes on along the minus strand of JAYXIM010012366.1, from coordinate 57,668 downwards.
AGTTTTTACCGAGTCATCAAAGATGTGTGTGGCCTACCGTTGTCCAGATGGAAGACGACGCCCTTTCTGCTGATCAGTTCTGGCCGTTTTTTTCGATTGCTTGCTTCAATCTCATCAGTTGTAGTTGTTGACAGTAAAGTGTAGAATCAATCGTTCGAGCAGGCTGGAGCAGCTCATAGTGGATGATTCCTTTCCAATCCCACCAAACACACAGCATAACACTTCGAGGCGTCAATCCTGGCATTGCGACCATTTGTTGAGCTTCACCACCCTTGCACCGCGATCTTTTTCGCACATTATTGTCGTATTTGATCCAATTTTCGTCTCCTGTTACCATTCGCTTCAGAAATGGTTCGATTTCATTTCGTTTCAGCAAAGAATCGCAGATGTTAATTCGGTCCATTAAATTTTTCACAGACAATTCATGTGGTACCCAAACATCGAGCTTCTTTTTGAAACCAGCCTTTTTTAAATGGTTCAAAACCGTTTGATGATGACTGTTTAGTGCCTTGGTGATGTCATGGCAGCTTACGTGACGGTCCTGGTCAATCTTTTCCATAATTTCATCGACTTTTTCAACGATAGGTCGACCGGAGCGAGGTGCATCTTTCACATCGAAATTTCCAGAACGGAAGCGGGCGAACCATTGTTGTGCTACATGAACTGATACACCATCGTCTCCGTAAACTTCACAAATTTCATTGGTGGCTTGCGTGGCATACTTCCCTTTTTTATACAAAAATTTCAAAATATACCGAATTTCTTCATTATTTTCACTCATTTGTGAACAGCTATAACTTTTTTTCAACTTCTCCGAATTTAATTTTTTTTTTGTTAAATGAAGCTTAAAATGTCACCTTTCTAACACCATATGATATGACACAACGTAATTGGTAGCACTGGAGATAGATGACTCAAACGACATCTATTGACAAAATATGAAAAGAATTTTTCGACTACTCAATATCTTTCTTTGAGTAGTATGGCTATGGACCGAGATGTATGTAGAAAAATAGTAGAGGAGACTAAGTATCACACTGAGCTGTGGTGCTATGCATGATGATGATGATGATGAAACCTTTGGTTATGGCGGTTTTAAGGTATTGGGACCAGTTTTAAACAAAAACAAACAAAAAAAATGAATCAATTTTTTTAAATTTCTACAGAGTTTTGACCCCTTAAGTTATGTGACACGTGCTATTCTGATATTTAATTTGAAGGCTACAGAAGTTGTCCAGGGGGAAAAACATTTTTCAAAATTTTCTTAAAACATACCACTCTTTTGGCGAAACAAATTAGCTTCGAGGCAGTATATTTTTCCCCCACAGCAGGATTGGACATTTTTTTTATATATTTGTTCATTTTTGACTTTTTGTTTTGATGAGAAGTAAAAAAAAAAAATACACAGAAAACTAGTCAACTTATACCCTATGATCAAAAAGTACCGGGAAAGTGATGTTGACTGTTTTCTTTCATTGCCAAGGCGTAGTGCACCATGAATACCTTCCATCGGGCCAGACAGTCAATAAAGAATATTATTTATCCATTTTGAAGAGTTTTTGAGAGATACTGTACGTGGCAACCGGCCGAAAATGTGGGCAATCAACTCTTGGATTTTGCATGATGATAACGCGTCATCGTACCGAGCCCAAATTGTGCTGCATTACTTGACCAAACCCAAGTAAATACCATCGTGCAAGCACCGTGATCACCTGATATGACCCCGTGCGACTTCTTTTTGTTTCCCAAGTTGAAGTTACTACTTCGTGGAAGGAGTTTTCAGTCGATAGAGGAGGTCAAAGAGAATGCGACGAAGGAGCTGAAGGTTATCTCTTCGTCGGCCTACCAGAGGTGCATAGAGGACTGGGTTAAACGTTGGCACATGTGTGTTACTTCAGGCGGGTCATATTTGAAGGAGATAAAATAAATTTGCCTGAAATTTAACTCTTTTTTTTGTTTTATTTAAACATTCCCGGTACTTTCTGATCATAAGGTATTAACCTGTTCCTATATATGCCATTCATCATACAGAAAAATATTATTCAATGAAAGTCTTACCGCCTTTTCTTCTTGCCAAAAAATTTTCACAAAGATTTCTGAGTAGCCCCCACAATTAAAAACACCATCACTTACTTCTTCTTGCCCACATTTCATATCTAGCTCGGAACTGGTAAATAGATGTTGCGCTCAAATATACTTGGCTATGTTGGCTGTAAATATTGTTACTTGCAAAAAACAAAAAAAACAAAACAAACCTCGCTAGTGCGATTTTCATAGGAACTGAGTAAAAAAGATCGATATCATAATTCCTACCACTAATTCGATGAAAAGACCATTTACGCGAAAATTGTGTTAACGAAAAAGTCACTCAACATCATTGATTGAGTCATACGAGCTAATGAAGTAAGCTATGTGAACAGAGAAGCCACAAAGTTAATGAAATTAAAGGAGAATTGTGAAATAAAAAAAGAAGAAAATATTAAAAAACAACGTGACAGTTTTTTCCGTGCTTTTCCTGCGAATAGCAATGCAAATAGAATTTTTGACAAAAAAAAAAATAAAAAATAAAAACAAATGAAAATGTGAAACTGTAGGGAGTAAAGTTTTTGCCTGCATGAGTGTTTATTGCATTTCAGGTAGAAATCAACTAAGTACGCAGATGCAGAAAGTTTTTATCATGTATATGGGAGATCAACACAATTTCAAAATGCATTGAATTGCTTTCATTGAAAACCTCGCAGGCTTTGTGCGAGTGTGGGCGGTCAATAAATATGGTAAGTCGGGCTCGTGATGAGTAAGTTTTTTTCTTAGTACATTCATAGAAAACCTATAAATTCTGGCCCGCTTCTCACTATTTTTAAACTTGATTTAAAGCATCAGAATCGTATGCAAAAAAAGTATAAAAATATGACTACTTCGACTTTTTATGCGTATCATTAATCAGAAAACTTAGTTCAAAATGTCTGCCGGCGATGCCTCTTGAACTCTAACCGCGATACTTTCACTAAAAAATCTGAAAGCGAAAATGTTTGAAAAAAGCTAAATTTAAAAGTTTGGAATTTTTTGAAAGATATTGCTTTTGGTTGTCTTAAACCACCTCCGCTTAATTGACTTTTAACGCATTTTATTGAAGTGACTCCATTTCAGTTCCTTTCAAGAACACTGCTGGGAACTGTATAAGGGCCGAAGTGTTCAAAATAAAAGCAGCGCTTACCAAATTTTTACTACTTTTTTTTCATTATTTTTTTGTAGAGTTTATAACAAAAATCATAAAAATTTGACAAATTTGATAAATGTGTCATACAAATTTTGAACTGTTTATTGAGAATATCTAGCAAAATTATGGGTATGTAGTTTCATAGCCGATTTAGTTGTAGTAAAATAAAGTGTTATAGAAGAAAATTCTCATGGGTTAGGTTGGGTAAACTGGCTGTCTAACAATGCACCTATGCAAAATAGGGGCCTTGTGATACAACCGGATCATTCCCACCCTTACTCCACTTGATCCTCCATAAATCATCTCATTGACTTTATAAATCTAGTTAGTCTACCTAATTTTGTAAATGTATTGTAACATCCGCGATGGTGTCCACAAAAAAGCGATTCCAAGCAAATTCAACCTTCTTCTGCATAGGGCCATACACCGGCATAGAAAATGTTCAACTGTCTCTCTCCTCTTCTGCATCTTCACAGCCTCTGCAAAAGTCAAAATATGTTGCCTCAAATTCTGTTGGTATGCTTTCTTATAAGACAGCGCCCAGATAGGGTTCCTACTATTATTTTAAAGTGTTTGCTCTTAAAATTAAGTAGACTGTTAGTTCGACCCATATTGCATTATGGCCATGACTGCCTACTCATGCTACAGCTATGTAACTGTCTCCAGTGATTGTTGGCAATATTTAAGGGGTATCTAATTCTATATCAACTTCGTCTTGAGTAATTTGGAGCGTAGTGCCCAGTCTAGCTAAGTTATTTGCCTTACAGTTATCCTCAATGTTGCTGTGGCCCCGTAGAGTTATAGAGAAAAACTGTGCGAGTATTCTTAATTGTTCCTAGCACTCTACCACTGTTTTCGAAGAGAATTTCGATGATTGAAGCGATTTTAGAGCTGCCTGACTATCGGTATATATGTCTGTATTTACGACTGTACTTGCATCTTCATTTAGTGCCAAAATGCCATCTTTAATCGAAAACAAAACTTCAGCTTGGAATACGCTGCAATGCTCAGGTAAGCGCAAAGGTATATTGATACCTACAGTATCCGAATAGACATCGCTTCCCGCTTTATCGTTGAGTTTAGAACCGTCGGTGTATATACTGAATCCATTTTTATAAATATCATCCTATCATCTTGTGCAAAAAAATTGGTCAAATATTACGTCAGCCGGATGATACCGCGATCTGTATTTCACACACTTTCTTCCATACATTTCGATCAAAATCAGTCTCATAGAAGATTAGAGCATGAATTAATTTTCTTTCCAGGTACAGTAATACTCCCTACAACTCAGCCCTTTTATAACGCGATTTTATTTATAATATTTTTATTTTAATTTTTTGAGAGAAATGAGCCTCGCAGTTTATCCCTGCACGATCTTTTATAATTCATATTCTTATGGAATTTCTATTTACGTAGAAATATTTATTATAATTTTCTCATATATTTTCCAATTATTTTCTGACATTTTTTAGTAGTAAATATATTATCAATTTAATTAACACTATCACTCAATCTTACTTGAGAGTTTGTAGTTATTTTGTGATCACATCGTTTGCATTTGTTTAATTTTTTAACTGTAACTTTATGACCAGATTTTCGTCATATTTCTGGAAATGTTTCACTACTTTTTGTTAACATTTTAGTAAATTTTTGGTATTACTCTTCATTTTCAATTTGTTTTACTTACCTTTGATGGTCTTGTAAGGAATGTCTTATTTCTTTTAATATCTAATTTAGTCTAATAGCTAATTCCTAAAACCCAACTCAAATTTCCAGTCATTTTATAATAATACTTTTTGCCATTTTCGAATAATTTTTCGGATCGTTTTCTGTTCATATTTGATGCCATTTGTGATCATAATTATTAAAATTTCTGAGAATTTTTTTTTTTAATAATTTTTTTTATGATACTTTTCGTCAATTTCGAGTAACGTTTAATTGCTTTTTATGTTCATTTATACCCATTTTATGTACATTTTTATAATTTTCAAATCGACTTCCCAGTAGTTTTCTGATCATATTATTTGTCTTGTAATTTTTGACTAGTTCACCTTGGAGCATCTTCTATGCTACTGTCCGGCTCTCTCAAAAGCTAGCCTAAGCTACCTGGATGCTTACAGCTTTGAAGGGCTAGAATCTATCCCTGAACTGGAGCTCGAGCGACTTCTAAAAATCGCGAACAGTGCGCGCATCTGGAGTGATGCATATTTTCGCTAAATAAGGCTTTGATCTGGTATCGCTATGGACCAAAATGGTCTCTGCGTGGCTTTGGCCAGTCAGTATAACCTAACCTAACCTTTGACTAGTTCGTATAATTATTTTCGGACCATCTTTCTAGTAGTTTTTGACTACTCTTCGCAATCCTTTTATGATAATATTTCCATTGTGCAATATTAATATAAAATTTGCCAGCCAGTTTGATTTATGCACATTTAAAGTTTTATTATTTTAATTTTTGATTTTAGTCCATTACAGCTGTAGATGTTGAGCTGTTACAGTTATCTCAAAACAGCTTCTGCACTTAAAAATCTGTTTCAGCATTTTTTTATTTTGTATTATTTGTTGATAACTCATTTTGTTTAAACGTTTTACTCAAACACTTAATTATTTTCTTTTTTATTGTATTTCACTTTAATTTTCATTTCAAAAAATTATACACTGAGCTGGTTAGATATATTTTGAAGTATGAGGTAGAATGAAAAAGAGAGTAACTGTATAGCTGCCAAGTTCGAAAAAAATGTGATATCATTATACTATATTCTTGTCATTTTCGAATAGATTTTTTCAGCCAGCTTTTCTCGAATAGCTCTTTCTTTATCGTACTACCTCTTTAGTAATTTCTGGATAGTTTGGTAGCTATTTTCTAATCCCGCCCGTTATTTTTGACCATTTTTTCTAGTTTTTTCTAATTTTTCCTATTTACCTATTATTTTGTGATATAATTTCTTGTCATTTTGGAACAGAATTCGGAATCATTAATCACATTTGTTGTAATTTTCGAATCATTTTCACTTGTATTCTCTTTTTAGTAATTTCTGGTCAGCTTTTGAGTAAGTTTTCTGTTTTCGCCTGCTGTTTTCCACTACTATTCTTAGTAGGATCCGATATTTTTAGCAAATATTTTCTCATTTGTTTATTACGCTGTTAGTTTTGAATTATTCTACCAGTCATTTTGTGGTAATTTTATTTAAATATCAAAAATGTGTCAGTAAGGCGACAATCAAAATCAAAAACCAAATGCTGGCTGGGTATGCCCACATCCCTAGGCATGTACATATGCGAATATTTATAATTGCACTTTGGAATTTACTTTCCCGAACTAACGTTCGCACTCACATATGTGTGGGTGTGTGCGATTTTGTGCTTGTGCCCATGTTTTATTTGCGCATTCGAGAGCTGCTGCTCGCTGCCTTTTCACAGCGGTTTTGTGCGAGCAAATTTCTAAATGAACGCTTAGAGCCAAAGCGAGAGCTAAACGGCCAAAGTGTCGAACGCATATTTGGTTGTTCAATTGCGGCACACAACATCCAACAGGGGGGACTTGACTGCCACTAAAGTGTTCACAAAACAAAAAAAAAAACAAAAACAACACAAAAAAGCAAACAAAAATTGCCTGGCATTTCAGAGTGGAGTGTTTAGGTGTTTTGTGTGGTTGCTCTAGGAACGCGGAGTGAGGAGGAGATGGTTGCGGGGTTAGATAACCATTTGAATGGATCTTAATTTGACAGTTTACATGCAGGCAAGCAGAAATCGGTTGCTATGCAAGCATTCGAAGCACAAACAAAAACCGACAATTAAAGCAGCATCAGCAGCGCAATTGGAATAGCACACACACACACACACACGCGCACACAGCAATCACAATTTGCGTTCGAAAACAACAAATACAATAACACGCGGTCGTTTAGTGCTTTGAAGTGGTTTGTGTTAAGTCGAATCAACTGTACAAGTGCAGCTAAATCCCTTAGAACAATTCAACTCAATAAATTTTGTGGCCAACGCACACACATACGGGCGCTTCCTGTTTGATACAACATCGCTACACTCGCCTACGTACGCAAAATATTTGCTGGCAACACATATGCATGAATAGACAATTGGTTAGTTCGCTGGTGGGTTTGCCAGTTGTTGGTTTTCTGGTGGTTGGGGTTTCTGTGTTTATGGAGCACTTCAAGCAGATGTCTGAGCTTTGGCGCGTTAACTCCACTTTAAGCGCAAATAAGCCTACACTGTGTAACTCTGCGTACACGCGGCAGCTGGCTGTTTGCTACTACGACGCAGTGAAAATGTTCTGCGCCGAACGTGTAAATCAAATGCGCTTGAGTTGATCGAAAGCTTTGTAGCAGTGCATGGATTACGTAAAATAGCTTTAAATGGAAAAATAAAAGCTACAGCTTGGTAAATTGAAGAATAAAGGAAAAATATTTCTAAAGTACAACTGATTTTTAGTAATTGTCAAATCTAACTATATGGAATTCGAGATCTCATTAATTTCGTGAAGGGTCTCTATGGGTGCATTGTACTCGAAATTCGTTTTGAATGGAAGGGGTAAGATTACTATGGAAGGGGTAAGATTACGATTACGATTTCTCCTCGTTCCGTTTAAGATCGCTCCTTGAGTAACCTGGTATTGTTCGCAGCGTTTGCATTTCGAGCCGATGACCCGAAAATTGTCCTACTGTTTCATACTCAGTTTCGTGACAATGGAGTGAGGAACTGAGGAAAATCGCATTGCAGTGATTGCATTACAAAAGTGTGGAAAAAGTGCAAGTGAGACTTACGAATTGCTGAAAAAACTTAATATTTTGAAAATGTTCGCCTACCGCACGATCAGTCGTTTTTCCCAAATGTCTGAAGTTACAGACAGAAAAAGAAGTGGTCGTCCTCGCGTGGTACGAACCAGTGGATCTTTAAAAGCCGTTCGTGAAAGAATTCGCAGAAAGCCTTTAGAAAGCAGAAAATCATGTCCTAGGAGTAAATTTATCGACCAGATCCCTGGCAAGACTAATTAGAGATAATCTCCACATGAAAGCCTTCCGTCGCTCAACTGGTCATCTTTTGACAACGAGTTTGAATAAAATTAGATTCCACAGATGCAAGCAGCTTCTGTGGTCGATAAGAATTTTCACTGTTGAAAAAGTTTTTAGTAACAAAATCTTTGATTAAACTTCTAAAGATGCAAAAATTGTTGTGCCAAGGGTGATTTGTTCAGCATAGCCACCATCCAGCCTCTTTAATGGTTTGTTGGGGAGTGTCTTGCATTACATCATTTTGGCGAAAAAGAGGTTAAGACCGGGACAAAAGTGTATCAGGAGGATGTCTTGGAAGACGTGGTGAAGCAGGTGGGCAGTGCTCTCTTCAATCGAGAGCATTGGATCTTCCAGCAAGATTCCGCTCGAGTCCATAAGACAAAAACAACCCAGGAGGGGCTAAAAAATATTCATGGGTTCATAGTCACAGAAGATTGGCCATCTGTAAATCCACACCTAAATCCATTGGACTACAGTTTGTGGTCAGAATTGTAGAACATGGCCTGCCTATTTCGAATGAAAATTTAATTTTTTTTTTAATGTTAACATGATTAAATAAAATTAACTTCGTTAAAAGATATTATAATGTCATATCTATAACGGAATTAAGGAGTCCCGGTGTTCTAGAGCTCGATAATTTAGAGCATTTTTAGGAATTTTATTTTACAATAAAAAAAATGAGTACCGATATTTAAAATTTTAGACTTTTTATTAAACTTCTTTTACTTTCAAAAGTGAAAAAAAAATTAATTTTAATAATTTAAAAAATGGCGCTGAAGTTGACCCACCCGAAAAATTGGACTTGTACGGTGTTGTCCATTTTGGCCCTTCTATTTCTCTGAAAGACAAAAACCAAAAAATTATTAATCAGTATGACTGTAGCTATGTCCCGTACTAGAATAAAAAAAGAAAATTTGACAAAATGGCGCGATTTTCTATTTGACACTCTAAAAATCGGTGTTTTCAGTTTTTTAATCAAAAAAATACGAAATAATTAAAATAAGCGCGGAACGCTCTGTATCTAGTTAAGGGGGGACCCTCATTTAGACGGTCGAAAAATGCATCATTTTTGGGAATTTTTTTCTCAGGTAAAATAACTTCAAACGTTTTGTAATTCATAAAGTACTTTAATAAATGTCTTGACTGTCTACAAAAATTTTCGGAGAAGAAAAAAAACATTTTAAGTATGGAAATATACACCTCGTCCATGGCACCTCATTCTATCTGTGTACATTCTAGCGCTCTGAATTTTTTTCTGAAATAAAAAAACCAAATTTTTTTTAAAACTTTAGGATAATACCTTCGATGTGACATTTTGATTTAAAAAAAAAATGTCGAAATTGATATTTTTTACCCAGTTTTATGTTAAAAGTGATTTTTCATGCATAAAAATTGACTTTAAAATTACAAAAAAATATGAAAATCTTTTTTTTTAAAAAAACACTTAATGTCACATTGAAAACAATTTAATTATCTTATTATCGATAAATGAGGGTCCCCCCTTAATGCGCTGTAGAAGCACGAAAATTTCACAGTATATTCTGAAAATACTATTTTTTTGACATATCGAAAAAAAAAAAACGAAATATCGAATTTTTGAAAGTTCTAGAACACCGGATTCTCTAAATTTGTAACAGAACTTATGGCATGACTAAGTAAAATCGGAGGTTTTGCCATTGTCTGCGGGGGTGCGACCATTATTAAAAAAATGTTTTCTATCAATTAGGGTTTCTAATCTGTACGCCTCCAAAAATTAGCATAAAGTTTCTTGAATGGACTGAGTTTACTTTTCTCAATACTACAGTAGCTCGTCTTAGTGTTCGCTTTTGGTATAACTTCTATCAATGAAGCGGCTATCATTTCATTTTATTCGTTCCGAGAAGTCATAATTTATAGATTTTTGAAGCCGCTTACAAGCACTCTCTCTCTCTCTCTCTGTCTCCCTCTCTCTCTCTCTCAAAAATGAACAAACACAATGGTAGCAGCAAGTACTCGAAATGTTTGTAATTGCACGCCTTTACTTGTGTGCCGAATATTTTTAATTCCTGTTTAGCACCACTGCTGTCATTGCGAACCTTCACTTTGCCGGTTTTCCTGGATTTATGCCTGCGCATGTCTTGACTCGGGAAAATTTATGGGCGCCTCCTATCAATGGATACAGCTGTATAAACTTCTGAACATGTGTTCGTATATATGTATGTATGTGAACGTATATATCTATGTCCCTCTGCCCCAGTTCATGCTTCCCTATCTGGCAGTAAATTTAGTTTCCTATACTCTGTGAATTTGCCGCTCTCCAATTTGGTCGTACACCAACGCCACTGAATCTGAATGACAGCACAATTTAAAAATTGTTTGTTGTTACTATCGCTTTTCTAATTTAAAATTTCTGTGCACATGCACTCAGCTAACCATATATACATATACATGCTCACAGCTCTATACATACATACACACATTCGCATATAAAAATCGGTACTTCATGCCCTGTGTGTTTGTGTGTAAAAATTGTACGCAGAGTGGCGTTAATTGTTTTTCGCGAATTTTTGTATATTCTCTTTGTTCTGTTATTTGCTCCAGCTGTTGTACGTTTTCGTAATAAAAAGTCTTTGTTTTGCATTTTTTTTCAAGCGAGTGGGAAACAATTTCAGTCATGTTTTCTGGCGTTGATTACTTTTTAGATTTTGTTGCCAATTGTTTTTTGAATATTTTCTTGTTTTTTTGTTTTTTTTTGTTTTTTGTAATGATATCAACATCCAAATCCTGTTTAATTGTTTCACTGCCACGAGCGTGGAGCTCCATTAAAATTTTTGTAAACGGGCATGCAATATTTACAAAAATATGTGCGAATCTGTATGCTCGCGCATACTCAGGCACTTACTTACATACGCAGATATGCTGATATGTGCATGAATGTTTTTCATATTTCGTACTTTGAACGGTTGCATGCGTTTTGTGAAGAAAAAAAAGTATTTAAAAAATAATTGAATTTTTTTGGCAGCTTAAATTTTTTTATCTGAATTTTTTCTATAAAAATTTTTGAATAATAAAAGCTTTACTAGTGACTAAAAATGTGAATATTTTTCATATAAAAAATAATGGAAAAATATTCGTCATATTGGCCAACAAAAATTGCATTTGAAAAAACGTGTTCTAATTCATTTGCTAATTTGCAAGTCATAAAAGTTAGACATACCAAATTTATTAATATGTTTACAGTTTTTCGAGGGCTTTTTAAAAAATAGAAATGACACCGAATTGAGTGTCAAATAAAAAAGAAAAAAAATTTTGAAAATATTTGTGCAAATTTAGGTACGGAAAACCTACTCATACAAAATGCAGTTATACGAGGGTTGCCTTTTTTATTTTGCACCTTTACCACACTACACGTGATAAGCTGTAATTCGATATTTTTGTAGAAAAGTTTGGTAGCTTTTAGCATAGACTTCTTGGGTCGATAGCACTGGTAACATGCATTTGGAGGGTCGATGTTGAATGTGAACCACACCTAAACATCAAGTTTTTTTCTGCATCTCATTTGACATTTTTCAATTTCAGACTAACTCAATTTGAACCATGGAAAGATACACAATCGAGTGACGCGTTAAAGTTATTCAGGCTTATTATGAAAACGGATGTTGAAATCACAATGCATAGAGCGCACTTCGTGATTTTTTCGGTCAATTTAGTCGTCCAAATGTGCGTACAAAGTTTGAGCAAACCGGGTCTGTAGGACCTGCTGTTCGTGATACAAGTAGTTGATGGAAGAGCCGTCCACCTCAACTCGTCGTCGTGCCCAACAATTGCACCTCTCACGCTCGTCGTTGATGAACATTATGCATAAAGACTTGCATTTACACGCTTACAAGGTGCAATTGACTCAAGAACTAAAGCCTCTTCACCATTTCAAGCGTCGTTAATGGTCAGAATGGTGGCAGGAAATGGCAACAGTGAATGACCAATTTTCGAAGAAAATCATCTTCAGTGATGAGGCACATTTTCACCTCAGTGGATTCATCAATAAGCAGAATTGCCGCATTTGGGCGAATGATAATCCAAGAGTGCTTGCCGAAAAACCAAACAACCAAGCTATACCAATATTATCATAATAAAGAGAAATGACAATAATTTCCAAAAAAATCTAAATCAACACCGGCCCTTGCAACTTAACCCCCCTTAATAATGGGTTAAAAGGGTTCAAGCAGATGAGGGAGGAGGCTTGTTTCTCAACTTTATTATCAAACAGCTGATTACGTTTTTTGAAGCTTTATAAGTTGCTGTATATCCAGTAAGTGGCAGGTCATATAGCCTATCAAAGGTCCGTCTCATCTCTCAGTAATAAAAAAGTGAGCGTAGCGTAGGTCTCACTACTTGCAGCAAAATCGGTGTATAAAAATCAGAAAGTTTTTTAGTGGACAGAAAAAGTGGCAACTGCAATTCTAGAATTTCAATTAAAGTTATCTTCCTTTATCGTAACAAGCCTGCATCTCAAAATTCTAAGAAATTTTTGCCGTTAAAATATTTGCCTATGAGTTGGCCTTCTTGGCAGTTACTCTCACCAAGTGATTTTAGCCGAGCTCAACAAAGCGCACCAGTCAGTGCTTTCACGTGAAAGCTTTGGCCTCTAAGAAATGCCAAGTTTGATCCAAGTGTTTCTCCATCAGATGTTTTCAACGCAGTCGATACCTTCCTCTTCCTCTGCTACCACCTTTCGGTATCGCAAGAAATAGTTTTGTGAATCCATGAAAAAGTTAAGAGGAGTGAAACCTTCAGCATTCTAATTTTACGCTTCTGCTTCTTGTTTAAGAACGCTCCACTTTCTGCTGTATTTATTGCTTCAAACATCACACAAAGCTACAAAGCCATGTATACAACCGCATATTTCCTCTAAAATTACACGCCTGTTTTGGCTTCTGTTTTTGCCATTTACAAAATTATGACAGAAATTTATGTAAATCATGCTGAAATCAGAAATCAACCATAAACAGTATCCAGACAAGCAATAACTAATAAAATTGTATGCCAGTAAAAAGCAACAGCAACAACAAATTCAGTAGTTAATGGTACGCAAAAGAGCATTTCGTATTTAAGCCATGGGGCACAGTGTGGCGTCACCATATAAGCAGCTGCCAAAGCGGACCTTATTTTCTTCGAAAAAGGACTTGACCGTTTATTTGTGTTTACCGCCAATTTAAGTCTAGTTTTGATGAATCAAATTTTGGAAAAAGCATGATTAGCGTCAGCTGCGAAGATGTTTGGAAGTATCAGCAAACCTTGAATGGATGTAAAATTCAATCCTAAGCGTGAAGGCCTAACTTGTGTAGAGGCAAATAGCAAAATGGGTTTGAAATGTGGGATTGGGCTTCACATGCACCTGACGTCAACATTAGCGAAAACATGTGGGCAATAATTAAACAAAAACTGAAAGGGAAACAAATATGAATGACAAAACAAATATGAAACAGTTGGCGTTTGAAATTTGTCTGATTTGGAGCCGATTACCTACACAACTCGCACAGAAATTTACACAAAATATGACGCAAAACTGTGAAGCCCTTATAGCTTGGTGGTGACTATACATTTTCCTGAATGTATCGCGTAGAATAAATATTATAGTTCCTGACGATATAGTTTGTTAGAATCGAATTTGGCTTCTATTAGACAGTCTGTATAGTTTTTCAAAGGAATTCGTTTAGTGTTTCATTGAAAAGATGGTGGCATTGCGGGTGAAACAAAATACTCGCTTTAGCAAATTTTTAAATTTTACTATTGAAGCGCACAACATAAGACTCTTTGTATTTTTTATGCCCATTGTGTATCGCGGGTAGCGAGACCTTAGACTCTTTAGCTATGGTAGAATAGGCTGCGGGCCAAAGAAGTTGGACCACTTTCTATGGGCGAAGCACATGAAAAAAGTAGTTAAGTGAAATGGCTCAAGTACCACACTGGCACTTCCCATGTAGCACTAATGCGCCATTTTGACACCATTGATACCTACAAGAGGAATATATCTACAGCCAACCAGAGCTGTTGATGTAATGGAGAAGATTGATGTGACTTAGGTTTGCGCACTGCCACAGGCTGTCGAAGAACCGCGCACCCAGTGACCTTAGTCGCCTAGCTGCCAAAGCCGGACATTTACTCTCAGAGGGATGCCGATGGTCGCGTAGGACGGCCTTGAGAACAGTTCAGTTTCGTTCCTGACAAGCACATCAGCAATTTCATTTCTTTCTATTTCATATGTCCTGGAACCCAGATCAGAGGACTGGGAATCCAAGTGTAGTATAATAGACTTAATTAATGTCTGAGTGCTGCATTTGCTAGTTGTCCCGACAAAACAAAAAAACAAAACAAAAAAAGACTGTTGCAGATCCTCCTGTCATTAAACAGAAGGTACTGTAGGCAGCTGGTAAAAGGTTGGTATCTCAGACTTGCTGAAAAAGGAAGGTAGGCATGCATCTTAGACAGTGCACTCTGCCCAGCATGCGGGGAGGAGGTTGAGACGGCGGACCACTTTTTGTGTGTCTGGCTGGCTTTCGCTCGAATCAGGTTTGAGGTCTTTGGCACTGATTTGTAAATAAGCGACCTTGGTACCACAAGATCTATATATGTACATAGATTTCTTCGGAAATCGGGAAAGTATAAAGAAAATTGAAAAAAGGGTCCGAGTGCCATACAATGGACTTAATGTTGCTTCAGCGCTGTACTTTCGTGTTGTTCCGACAACAAAAAAAGGGGATTTGAGCAATTGACGGCTAACTATATGCGGAGTTTGCTGCGGAAAAAATAAATAAAAATATTTCATTAATAATTTTTTAATATTAATTAGAAAAGTAAAGTCTTCTATGGTAGCTTACAAAAAAAATATTTTAAAACAATAAATACATGTTAATTATTTCTTATGCAAAATTTTTATTTGTTTTAGTAAAAAATAAGTCATTTTGACGTGATAACGCGTTAAAATTCGAAGTAGCCGGCTGCACGCACCAAAAAATGCGACGTTACTCTTGCTCATGCGGCGTTACCTTGTTTGAATAGCATGTTATGTTATGTTATGTTATGTTATGTTATGTTATGTTATGTTATGTTATGTTATGTTATGTTATGTTATGTTATGTTATGTTATGTTATGTTATGTTATGTTATGTTATGTTATGTTATGTTATGTTATGTTATGTTATGTTATGTTATGTTATGTTATGTTATGTTATGTTATGTTATGTTATGTTATGTTAAGTTATGTTATGTTATGTTATGTTATGTTATGTTATGTTATGTTATGTTATGTTATGTTATGTTATGTTATGTTATGTTATGTTATGTTATGTTATGTTATGTTATGTTATGTTATAAAGAAGTTCATATAATGGGTTATTTGTATATATAAATATAAAATTCCACTGCGATTCCATTTATCTCCTTCTCTATATCCATACAAAATAAAATTAACAGTTTCTTTTGAAAAATGCAACCATTCCATCAGTATTTTCTTATGACGTTGTCACGTTAAACTATCGTCAGTAAACCGACTTTACAGACAACCTCTTCTTTTTAAATTCTACGTTTAGAAGCGAATTTTTAAATCAAAGAGAGGAGATTATGGAAATCCCTCAGCCTCTATTCAATCATAGTTTTCTTAATCGGTCCTTTCTACTAAATATTTTGGCCACACGACTTACAACTGTGTTAGGAAATGAGCACCGAAAACATAAATGTTGTAATTGTTGTTATTGTTTTTGTTCTTGTGACAGTGAACATGCAGTGATGCAAAACAAATAACAACCACAACTAATAACAAGTGCAATGCAAAACAAAAATTATACTTAATAAGAGGTAACAGCATTACGGCAATGCCATTAACAGCCATACCAACAACTGCACGAACAAGAACAATTATTTTACATACAACAACAAAACTTGTACTTCATAAAATGCCATATAATATAATTACCAACACCATGTAACAGCAAGAAAAACAACAATAATAACTAAGAGTGATCTGCAGTAGTTGCGAGCCAAACACCACTACAACCGCAAAATATGCTCATGGATATGCATGTAAGTAAGTGTGTGCGCGAGTCTTGTATTGCAATAAAATTACGCTCAGAGCTCAGTGCTCAGTGTTTCGTTTCAAACAAGTTGATTGTGTAAAATAACAGCAATAACAATTGCAATAACAATAACAACAACTAAAGTTAACACAAGTCATTCGGTTTAATGAACTTACGTAGCGGAGTAGTGCATGAAGACGTCTGACTGTGTGACGCCTGAGCAGGCAGCAACGAATATTACAAGTAGATACACACACACATATGCGCAAAGGTATTCAAATATAATATATATGTACGTATGTATAAACATATAAATGGCCATAATTACATACATGCGGTCATATGCAACCATTCATGCATACAAAATTGCAGAATCCACTCAAAAGTGTTGATGGTCACAGTATAACTTAGGATGTATGTATGTGTGTGTACATAGCCGTGTGTGCATGCATGCATGTAAGTTTGCTAGTCACCTACTGCTTCACTCACTCAGTCAGCGAATGTCTCGCTTTCATCTGCTCTCCCACGCAGCTTGACTTGCCTTGCCATACACACTTGGCTGGGCTGCTATTTGACACAGGTCAGTGTGACCGAATTGGGTTAGTTTTCATCTGTATGAGTGAGTATACAACTAATAAAACGAAATGCTTGTTCGTGATGTTCTTTTTGGTGTACATTTTTGAGTTTCTTGCACTTTGGCTTACTAATTGCGAAGTTCTTAGTGCAATAGTTTGTGACTTTTTTGATTCTACTGCAATCTGGGTGGTTCGAAAAAAATGCTTAAGATCCTGCACCACTAACCTGGTGTTTGTTTGCATGGATATTCCTCTTTGACTTCTAAGAAAGTGCAATAATTTTGCTAGTCTCATTGATATTCGACACGATGGATACTTTGGGAAGTGAAGATTAAGGATTTTACCGAGAAATAGTAATTCTTTCAGAACACCGTATTTAAGATGGAATATCATTCCTATAGAGAAGCTGTTACTATCGTATAAATGACGCAAGCCAGCATCTGCGAAATCACACAGTAGACCCAAGCGTTATTTTCTCATTCTCTTATTTTAAATCTGAAGAAAATTATGTCTCAAGAGATCTCGAGAACACCAACGCTTCCCGTCACATCAGTTCTTTGCCCACTCTCAGCGACCTTTTCTTACTTTTTTGTCATCCTTAAAGAATCCTCGAGCTACGGAGTACTAACTACCACCACAATAAAAATATTTCCATATACCTTAATTTTTTATGTAGTAGTAAGTAATGTACAAGTAAGTAAATTTTACGTTTTGGATGCTGCCATGAACCCATTTAGCCATTCACTTGCCCTCTGGTGAGTTGTAGGAATCGCAAGAGGAACGGGCAGCTGATTTGCTCTGTTGCAATTTAAAATTATGTGTTGTGTTGTTGCTGCTATTAAGTTTCAGTTTCTTTAGAAAATAGCTTACATACATTTCACTTGTTACACCTTTCCCTCCCCTCCCCTCTAACCAATTTTACAACGTGTTAATGCAGAAACGAAAAAAAAAATAAACAAGAAAAACAAGAGAAACAAGGAAAAGGTGAAATGGGGTTAAACATTTGCAAGGAAATGCAAAGTAAATAAATTCTCTAAGAAAAGAAAAGTATTCAGTGAAAAATGAAAAATTATAATAGAAAAAATTTAAAAAAGCAAAGCAAAAGTGAAGGAAAAGCAGTAAATTAGCGTGCAACGTGAGCCCACCGCTAGTTTGCTGCTTTTGCAACATTTCTTAAAAATTTCTCTTCTCTTTGTGCTGTGTGCATTGCTGCGAGATGCTGCGAGTTTTGCGCCAGTATGTTTTGACATTTTTTTTTACACTTTTACACTTTTGCATTTTTCGCAATTTTCATGTTTTCTTGAAATCGTTATTTTCTTCTTTTTTTACTTCTTTGCGTTGCTCGTTGCGAGTGTGTTTAACATAAATAAGCATATAAATGAAGACTTCCTTTTTTCGCTTTCAGGTTTTGCGTAGGCGCCTAGAAGCGCACTGCCTTGTGCTGCTTTTATTTGCTTGCTTTCTTGCTTGTCGCCAAATGAGGTCAAAATGTCTTGGCAGCTAGCACACACTTACACATGTTCGGTTTTATTTGTGAGTTTTTATTGTAGTGGGAGAAAGCATTTAATTTTCGTGAGTAGTTGAGGTGCTGTTTTAATTGTTGTTATAATGATTAGTAGTGGGTATTATTTTATGGAATTTTCTTATTAGAAGCCAGTAAATTAGGTTATGTTAGGTGGTCACAGAGGCCTACTACAATGCTCAGGAGGGAAAATCATATCTAATTCCATAAACAGAGTTGTCGGGAAAGGTAATTAAGGACATTATTGCTTAGATAACTTATTGATTTAGTAACAGGGTGACGAAACTTTTTCTAACCTATTTATATGAATAACAAAGCTGGGCCACCAACTAATACTCCAATATTCGAATTTAGATTGAGAAAAGACTAAAAATAGACCAAAAGTATTTACGGATCTGAGACGGGAAGAGGAGTTTCTTCTTACAAATGAAAGAAGTATAACTAATACTCATAGCGAAGGGAACAGAGGAACATTTATCCATGTTGGGTTAGTGTTCCACTCTTCCCTAAACGGAAACCTTGTATCTCTTTATAAAATTGAGTACGGGTTCCGTGTGGTCATTCGGGTTATGCACACTGCATGTTGAACCCTGTTCAAGATATTGAGGTGTCCAGTAAGATCCCCTGGTTTAAGTTTTTCTTTCATATGAAAAGAGAGTGTTTGCATAGTAGCTTCCTCTTGCTTTGCTAAATATAGCGGTGGTAAATTTAAAAGCGCATCCATGCCAGCAGTTGGGTTAGTTCTCATGGCCCCTGTTATGTTTAGGCACGCCAGTCTTTGTCGCTTACACAGTTTTGATTTGGCAGTAGTTTAATTTGTTTTAACCCACCATACCAAAGCCAAAATAAGAGGTGTTATTTTGATATTCAAAGAAAAATGCTATTTTTTATATAAATGATCGGATGTTTATTTCATTATAAAGAGGAAGGTATGCCGTTAATAGTGGAAAAGAACATCAGGCAAATGACCACCACGACCACGCTTACAAGACAATATCCTTTTCATGAAATTTTCCATAACCGAATTGCAAGGTGGCTGCCCTATGTCCTCAAGAGCATCACGAATTCCATCTTCGGCGTCTTGAATCGACCCTGGACTGCTGGCGTAGACCTTCTCTTTCACGTGGCCCCAAAGATAAAAGTCACAAGGTGTTAAATCACAAGATCTCGGTAGCCAATTGTGATCACTTCTTCGAGAGATAACACGGTCCGGAAACTTTTTCCGTAAAAGATCAATGGCTTCATTGCTTGTGCGGCACGTAGCGCCTTCTTGTTGAATATAAACGTTGTCCAGATCAATACCATCCAATTCAGGCCATAAAAAATCTTTAATCATCTCTCGATAGTGCAATCCATTCACCGTAACTGTTGCTCCAGCTTCATTTTCGAAAAGGTCTAATGACTCCGACGGATCATTAACCGCACTTCAACTCAAACTCACATGTTGAGGATAGAGCGACTTTTCAACAATAACTCTTGGATTTTCTGAGCCCCAGATTCGACAATTTTGCTTGTTGACGAAGCCACCGAGGTGGAAATGGGTCTCATCACTCAAGATGATTTTTCGATGGAATTCCGGATCATTTTCATGCATTTCAACGACCCAAACAGCAAAGACACGACGTTGTTGATGATCGGCCGGCTTGAGTTTTTGTGTAAACTGGACTTTATAAGCCTTAAGACCGGAATCTTTATGCAAAATGCGGTGTAATGACGTTTGTGGAATGTCTAATTCCAAAGAACGACGAGGACTGGACAAAACTGGGTTTTCTGCAACACTTTCGGCTACAACAGCAATATTTTCGGCTGTTCTTGAGCAACGTGCACCAATTTCTGTATTGCGGTCCAATAAGGAGCTTCACGATGATCCAAAAATGTTCGAGTTTTACGAAGTCATCTGCATACCCTATTGACTTATACCCTTTATTGTTAAGGGTTTGTACCAAATCGTCAGCCAGGTTAGACCAAAGCAATGGTCCCGGTAGATATGTGGCTTTAAGTCTTCATGATATTATGCCGTGCGCCTACCCAACTTTCGAACTTGAATCCCCGAAGAAGTGTTCCTAGAGAAACCTTAACCTTCCTAGATGGAAAATAGGTTATTTTTCTTTTTTTTATTTGTTCACTCCACTCGGGAGTATAGGGCCTCGACAAGACTCAGTCTTGCGTTGGTTTCGTTAATCTACATATTTTGATTTCTGACAGGGTAGGTGATTAGCCTGCCGCTACCATGCCTAAATAGTGGGAATGTCCACCTGTTGTTGCTTAGGAACAAAGCCTTCGCATTGTTTAGAGCGCCATCTGTGTTTCACATTTTTCTGTCAGAAGGATAACACAGATGGTTGAGGACTTCACTAAATTTTGGTGTGTCCGCGCTATTACCGCGATTGCCCGCATTCTCTTACTGTGTCTTTTTCTTTGTTTTGTTGTTTGTTTTAACAACTACAATGCAAGTAATGCGCTGACTTTTGTGCGGGAGTAAGGTGCGACTGTTTATTTAAGAAGCATGACCGGTATGCAACGGGGCGCACTGAGAGTACCTGGATAGGTCGCTAGGGCTTTCCACATGCGACCTCAAAGGGGTGATGTGAGTTCGCTCTGCCGATGTGTTAGCTCCGGTGTAGGTATATCAGTAACCAGCCACCTTGGACCCTGGTCAGGAAGTGTTCGTTGGGCGAAAGAGTAGTAGCTTTCGTTGCACCGTTCGAGCGCCGAGGTCGGGCCTCAGGGAACTGGGGTAGGAGCATTGCCTCCGAGGGTACACTCACTCTTGATTATTTCGGCCCTCCTCCCCTGCCAACGATGCGCTGGTTAAATAAAAAAGTATGGATACAATTAAGGAAAAAGGACAAAAAGAAGACAAACAGCAGACGGGCTGTAATGATGGGGATCTAGACCAGAGCGCTTTCGTAAGGAAACCATGATTGCTTCGTACGTCACCACAAGAAGCGAATACGCCTCTTACGAGCGGATCATTGCCAACCATAGAGGAATCAAAGACGGTCAATGAAGGAGTTGAAATGACATCTCAAGAATTAGACGTAAAATTAACGTCAAAAGAGGCTTAAAATATTGCAATTGCACCCAATGCGTCGACACAAACCCCTGTAACTGCAAATGACGCAAACACATTAAAGGGGAAAACTGCATCTCCGCGCTTGAAGTTTATTCTCAAAATGCGAGCTGAAGTAGAGGAAGCCGTAGAAAAATGTTTGAGAGTGCTTAGGAAAATGATAGCAGTTCTATTGAAGAGTAAGAATACATCCACGGCAATAGAGATTGGAGTCTCAGAGCTAGATGAACTATTCGACATCATTAGAAACTGCAGAAGAGGTTGGATTCGAGCTAAGAAAACCGGCAAAGGGCGTCTCTTGTCGAAAACAGATCGAACCAGGAATGCTGAAGTCTTCAAAAACATTCGAGGAAAAACTATGCCAGACAAAACCACAACGGTGAAAGGCATAAGAAGAAACAAAACTGGCGCTCTTTTACTTGAATTAGAAAAGGGGAATGCAGTTAACTCTGATTTTTTGAAACAACCGTGAGGAAACCGTAAAAGCGGTCGGCTCCATTACAACCATCAGACCAACTTGAACTGTAGAGATCAGGGACTTGGATGCCGTCACGGAGAAGAAGGAGGTTGATGTTGCTGTGAGAAAAATGCTAGCCCGTTAGTCCCGAAAATATCGATGTTAGGATCACAAAACCTTATCAACGACAACAAGTACGGTCTTATGTTACTCTCGCTATTGAAAGCGCAGAAAAGTTGCTCAAGCAAAAAATATCAAAAACGGATGGGTTAGTGCAAGAATGAGAGCTAGCACATCTCCGAAGCACTGCAAAGGACCAGATAGAAGCGGAAAAGGCATATGCGTCCGATGCGGAGAACCTGGGCACAAAATGAAAGAGTGTACGAAAGATCCCAAGTGCTGCCTATGTACTGATGCCAACCTCACCGCAAAAAAAAAAAAATTGTACAAATCAGATAGAGGACCCACGACACAATATCTATCGAAGAATGTTGATGGATGGTCGTGAGATAAATAACCAATTTTCTTTCCACTTGCCGACAGAGAAGGAGTATCGTTTCAGCCGTCAATGCGGGAACATGTGACTGCGAGTGAATAGACTGCTCGGTTTTTGTTTGTCAATTTTGTTCACTGCAATTCAAATGAATTTTAGCAATTATACTTTATTGTTATAAAATAAATATACGGGAGTCATCACGGACAATTCCCTTTAATTAATGCAGTCCGTGACCCAGTCTGAGCGGGATTCCCTCTATTCATATCCACCTTAAGGAAAAAATAGACGAAGTGCAGCATTTGGAGACAGGGCCTGGCACAACTGCTCCTAGGTGACGCGAAATTATTGCAAGATGCAGGAAAGGTTGGTGCAGGCACTTACTGGAGGGAGCTTACCATACAATCCCAGTTTTGCGCTATCACATCACAGAAGCAGTTGATTGATTGCTTACTTATCTTACCACTGTCAGCGAAGTAATCATTTACTACTCTCAAAGCCAATCGACAATTAGTTGCACTAGTTTCGTTAAAGCCCTAATTTTTTCTTTATCAGCTTCCGAATACTTCGTTATGAAACTGATTTAGAGCTCTGAATACTTCGTTTTAGGCTCATTTAGGGCTCTAGCCACAGGAATATTGCGGACTCGTGCATACGCGATCTGCGAAATGAGAGAAGTGGCTTTCTGTTTTTGAAAACCTTTGGTAAAAACCACGTGAGAGGCGATCTTTGTGGTAACTCAGCCACGTGATTCTTCTTGTAAGATTCGCAAAGTCATACGAATAGTGACAGTTGGGTATTCATGTGTTTAGGCATTGTTATAAAATAAGTACTACTTGGAGTTCTTTTTATAGCAGCTGCCTGATGAGGAGGTGCTATTATTACACCATCTTTTTATTATTTATAAAGCTTTTGCGGGGTTGAGATTTATTGCTCCATCTACAATGCACAAGCATATACGCTCCATATGATTGGGTTCATTGCGTTGCTTCGCCTAGCATTTAAAACGCGTAAATCTGCATCAACATCGTCTATCCATCTTTTTGGCGATCTTTCATGCTTTTTAAGAGAGTTGTAGGTCATTTTTGTAATTCTGCTGTCGTCCATCCGGAGTGGGTGAGCAAAACATCTCAGCTGCTGACCTTTAGCGAAATGCACAAGGTTTTGATCTGGTATCAGCTGCTCGATTTCATCATTGTATCTTACATATTGCAGGTTCTATCAGGCTCTTTTACCTTAATGATAAATAATAGCTTAAAACTTTAATGCGTTTTAAACAAACTTTAAGCTAGTAGGCGTCAAGCCCAAGGCAGACCAAGGAACCGATGTATAGGCGTAGTGGAAAACTGTTTCAAAGATTTGGGAATTTGTAACTACGCAGCACAAGCTCAAGGTCAATCGCTTTGGAGGGGCATTGCGAAGGAAGTTTTGACACACCCGGCGTTGCAGTGCTGTGCAAGAAGAAGACGAAGCCAACTTTAATATCTCAACATATTCACTCAGGTGCAAAAGTTTTAATTATTCCACATTTTTTTCCAAAATTCTGGTTGCTCATTTCTAGTACGAACACCTGCTTGTGCGTCGTGACACTACATATTTTTGCGTTTACACGTTTTCTCAATTTTGTTTTCCGACAACAAAAAAGCAAAATAGTTTTGCCATTATTCTTCACTTTTTATTTGAGAAGAATAATTTTTGTTGCCTCTTTGTTTTTTTCAGTTTTTTTTTTCATTCTTGTACAAATAAATTACCTCAAGTGTGCACTTTGGCACGTGTCGTCCACTGGCGAGCTCCCAGCACATGAGTCACTCACTCACTCACCTGTTCACTCACTTCATTTCACCTTGCTGATGTCTTACCTAGCAACGCACGTAAGTGCTATGTATTTTCATATAAATTGCAAGAGTATGTGAATTAATGGTGACAGCAATTCAAAATAATTCTTCACTTCTCGTAACCAATGCCACTCGCACTTTAGTTTGTATACTCACTCTAACTCACGTCTCTCTCTCTCTCTCTAACCTGCCAAATGGCGAGTTAAGTCAGCATGTCATGTCATGTTACACAAAAATGTTCAAATGTAGTGTTGCACAACGCCAATATCAGGTCGGGATATATGCGCACACATACATGCAAAGCATATAAATCAACTACGTTGAAAAATATTCCAAGCATCCAAAAATATATACAGTATCATAGCTTGTGGGAGTGAGAGTCTGTTTGTGACAAACTGTTAAAACTTATTTGCGCTTATACGAATACTTTGATATTTTTGTATTTCTATATGCACGTGTACACTTTCAGTAAGTAACTTTTGTGTCACAACTGCAAAAATATTGCAAAATATGTCCAATTGCATGTACAGCATGTCACGACTGCTGGAAAAGCTTGTGTTATTTGTTGTTGCGGCAAATGAAAGCTGGCTCAACGAAATGGCTGGCCACATAGTTGTTAGCAAAGAAATTCCCAAATATAAGCATACAAAGTGAAATATGTGAAATGCACACAAGTGAGCTGTTGTAGCAAAGTATGATAGAAAGTCGAAAGTTTTTTGAGGAAGAAATTTAAGGTAGAACAATTAAAAACTAATAAAACACAGTCTCACTTTTTTGATAATATTGCCTTTTAACTTCCAACTAACAACAATTTAATTTCAAATATTTAACATTACCTGCATGCTTACCACAAAGTGAGTGTTAAAAGTCGACTAAAACCGCACCTTTCATCATCAGCTCGTAATGTTGCTCATACGCCCCCACTTTCGCGTAAACTACTTAGCACGCCTGCTATTAGCACACATTTGCCCTTATATTTAGCACTTAACGGTAATTAAAAGTGTACTCTTAGTGAGACTTAAATGCCGCAATCGATAACCATTAGACGTTGCCACCATAACGACAGTGGCTGTTTGGGTTGTAGTCACTCAAAGGCTTTGAGTCTACTGTTTAACTGCGAATAGAACCAAAATTATAGAAAATGTTCTACATTGCAGGTGTAATAACATGAGTTTGTTATTTGAATTTTCAACCAACTTATAATGCTTGCTTCACAAATACTTGTACATACGTATACTTGTATATAGCCTAGTGAACATTTTTCTTCGCTGTAGAGTTCGCTATATCATTTTCAGGCGCAGATGATTTCAACCAATGGGATATTATATTTATTTTTTTAATGGAATATTTTTTTACTAAAGTAATGAATTTATATCCTGCGAGTTCTCCGAAAGACTTTCAAAACAACTTACATTCTTGCCTAATAATTACACTATGCGACAAAATCAAACTTTTTGGCTCAGTATTGAGTGAGACCGTCAGCAAGTGATAGTTTAGGTATCAATAACACCAGGAAATTGCCTTCTCGAGTTTAGCTCATATAAGCAGGATATCCCTAATTGAGTTCTGGCACACTAATTATTGTCCAATTAGGGTAATTTTTTTTTAAATATTGTCTGAAAACGATTCTGAAGTAGTTGTTTGGTAGCAACAATTTATGAGACTTTTTTATGAGCTCTACTTTAGATGGCGCTGTAGGCCAATTTCATGGAATTTTTTATTTTAAATTTTTTCTTCAAATAAGTCCTCAAATTAGATTTGTTTTGAGTAAAAATAATTAGTTGTGATGTTATATTTCATTTCATGTGAAAGTAAATATCAATAAAAGAAATCACTTTTCTAGGCCTCAATAGGACTTTCTAAGCCTTCAGCTACCACGTAGATACATTTTTATTTAATAGATAATTTATTAGTTATTTTATTTCTGTAAACTTTGACTTTCCTCTTATAAAGTGTGAGAGTAATCAATGTGAAATTTTCCTCAAATGAGTTCTGTAAAACATTTTAACCCTCTAGCTACCTAAGAGAATGTTTTGGTTTAATTTGTGGATAAACTAAATTTAATTTTATGTTTTTGTAGATTTTTACTTCCCTCGTAGACAGATTTAATTGGAGAATAGGTAATGAAAAAATTTTCGGAAAAAGATTTTAACCCTCTAAGTACACCTCATGAAATTAAAAAGTTTTTCGGCAAATACTTTTTTTTTAGAAAATTTTAACCCTCTAACTACATCTCAGATAAATATTTCGGAAAATATTTTTTTAGAAGTTTTTAACCCCCTTAACACGTCAGATAAATTAAATTAAATGCTTTTTGGCTAATATTTTTTTTTAATTTTAACCCTCTAACTACATCACAGATAAATTTTTCAGAAAATATTTTTTTACAAGATATTAACCCCTAAGTACACCACAGGTAAATTAAATTTAAAAGTTTTTCGGCAAATACTTTTTTTAGAAAATTTTAACCCTCTAACTACATCTCAGATAAATTTTTCGGAAAATATTTTTTTAGAAGTTTTTAACCCCCTAAGCACACCTCAGATAAATTAAATTAAAATGTTTTTCTGCAAGCATGTTTTTTAGAAAATTTTAACCCTCTAGCTATGTACTATATCTCAGATAAATTTTTCGGAAACTATTTTTTTAGAAATTTTTAACCCTCTAAGTACACGTCAGATGAATTAAATTAAATGCTTTTTGGCTAATATTTTTTTTAGAAAATTTTAACCCTCTTTTTCGGAAAATATTTTTTTAGAAGTTTTTAACCCCCTAAGCACACCTCAGATAAATTAAAGTAAAAAGTTTTCGGCAAATATTTGTTTTAGAAAATTTTAGCCCTCTAACAACATCTCAGATAAATTTTTCGGAAAATATTTTTTTAGAAGTTTTTAACCATCTAAGTACACCACAGATAAATTAAATTAAAAAAATTTTCGCTAAATATTTTTTTTTAGAAAATTTTAACCCGCTGACTACATCGAAAATAATTTTAATTAAACATGTTTTCTGAAAATATTTTTTTTTATGAAACTCTAACCACCTAACTACAGCTCAGATAAATCAAATATACATTTTAACCCTCTAGCTCCCAGATACATTTGTTTTATAAAGGGTTTTTCAATAAGGGCGGGCAGATGTTGAAATGGAATAAAATGGCGTTTGCTGTGTGGCACGTAATTTTCTAGAATATATTGATCCTCTACCTATAGTACATATCTTGTAATTTCTCGAATTTTATATTTTTAAAGGAACTATTTGCCATTCCATTCTTTGTGGACTTTTACGTCCGTCACATAAATTTTTTCTCCTGAAAAAATCTCTGTTAAAATTCTCTATAATTGTATAACGATTTTGGTCCTCTACCCTATCCCCCACATAAAATGCTTTGGTATTTTATGGAATCTATTTGTTATTTTACATATGGAAACTTTTGCATCCCTCGTATACAGATTATTTAAAAGTAGCCATTGAAAAATTTCCCAAAAAATAATTCACTAGAATATTTTAACCAAACGTAGTAGGCAAGGTCTGTAATATTTTTGGATTTAGAAAAAATGAATAAAAAATGTTTATGCTTTTGTAGATTTTTACTTCTTACGTGTGTAGATTTTATTTGAGAATATCCTAAAATATGCAAATATGCTAAAAATATTTCTTTAGAACATCTTAACCCTCTAACAACATCCCATATAAATTTAGTGAATTTTACATATTTTTAAGGATTGTTGTTTTATTTTATTTCCGTATTCCTTCACTTACTTCGTATAAAGATTTATCTTATAAGAGCTCTAGTCGAATTTCGCGGGTAATACCATTTTTGTCTATTTTAACCTTCTAGAAACCTTACAGATTTCTGTTTTTCTATTCTATTTTTTCGGAAACTATTTTTTATTTTATTTGTAGATTTTCAGTTCCTTCGTTTAAGGATTTTGTTTAAGAAAATCACTATTGAAATTCACCCCTGAATAATTCTGTAGACCATTTTAACCCTCTAGCTACAGTGCAAGTAATTTTTTCAGGCTCTTCAAAGAGAGCGTCAAAACTCCTTTTCACAAAACTTGGCCTTCAGGCAGTTAGTGGCTTAAAATATTTTACAAAAATATTCTTGGCTGGATTTTAAGAAATATATGAATAGGATTTCCACCTAATTTTTCATCCAAAAACTTGTCACTTGAATGTTTATTAAACAAATTAGTATTAAATATTACGAAAATTCTAGGAATAACTTGAAATGAAGTATTATTTTGAGCAAGATTTTAAACTTGCACACATTTTTAATGCCCGCTTACCACACGAAATGCCACTTATTAGGTGTTTGGACGGGTGTGTCAAGTTTAAAATTTTGTTGAGACTTTTTGGAATTTTTTAAGCTTTTTAAAAGTTCGTACATAGATTGAAACTTTAAGTTATAGGAAAGGTTTTTGTTGTGGTATAAACTATATTTTTACCCAAAAAATTTACTAAGTACAAAATAAATCAAAACTTTGTTATATGCCGCGCTGCTATTATTGTGAACAAAGGCGTATAAGTCCTTTGTCAAGTGCTTGTTGATTGACCGAATTTCACCCTCAATATGTTGTGATTTCTTAGAAATGTTTAAAAAGGGTACAAAAATCACTTTAAGAAATTTGAAAACTTGGATTTTTTTTTTTAATATTTTTTGGCTTGAGTTTTGATGTTTTTCTAATAATAGAAGACGTTTACAATGACGTTAGGCACTTTAGATTCCTTAGCGTGCCCTTTGAGGTTGACTTGAAGAAATTCTCCAGCCTAGATCCATTTTCTCTCCTCCACTACATCAACAGCACTGGATGGCTGTAGAAGGTTTTCTCTTCCCAAAAAAAATTTCTTTGCACAGGTAATGGTCCACATTATGGTATCAAAACGGCACGTAGGTAAGTGCTACTTGAAGTGTGCCTGTGGCACTCTTGCCATTTTACCTACCTACCTACCTACTATGACGCCAACTCCGGTCATCAGATGGCCTAATTGCCTCAGTACTTCCAAATGGCAGTCACATTCCAACCCATTGGCGGCTCCGGCGGCCTCCAATGCCACCCTTAAAACCGAATGTATTTTAGAACACTCCAAAAAAGTCTGAACCTTTTTATTTGAAATTAGCACCGCGACAATGAGTTCATCGTTTGATGAGTTAGCTTTATTTGGTGCTTATTTTTCGTTTTCACAAGTCAAAGATGGAAATTGAACACGAAAAAATATTGATAAGTATTTTAGATGTGATGGTGACACGATGCAGATATTTCGGTTACACTAGGCAACAAAAGAAAAAAACCAAAAAAAAAAAAACACAATTCCGAGCTGTCAGCACATTTTTCTTATGTGGTTTATGTACCATTCAACAAAAAAATTATAATTTTTCGGAATTCTTTTTTTGGAAATGAGCTCTCCTCTCAGGTCTGGTCAGACTGGCCTTTTATAAATTATTGCTGTAATTGTTGAAGTGTGAAGTGGTTGAATATTCCCTCCGTTTTACTACCATTGTCTCGTGTGATGATGTTTTTTTTTTTGTTTTCAAGTCAGATCCATTTAGTGAGCTCCAAGTATCACAGCAAATCCTTTATCTCGATATCTGAGATCTCCTTAATTTGCTGTAAGAAAGGCTTGCCGAAGGAGCGAAGTCGTGCCGTAGCGAGCCCCGGACATTCACATAAATAGTGGAAAAGACTTTCCTTCGCCCATTCCGCTTGACAGCTTCTGCAGATGGGATTGAAGGGAAGGTTGAGTCTGGCTGCATGCTCTCCTACTTTCCAATGACCTGTTAGGGTTGCAGTGATGCGTGAAATGTTTGGCCGAGAACATCCTAACAGGTGATTCGTCCTTTTGGATTTTGTATGACGGTCATGTGTTTTTTGTTGTGCTACATGTAGTTAGTGGCTTCCATCTTCTTTCGGCTAAAGCTAAACTAAAGATAGTGTGAAGCAATGGATGCTTTTAATTTGTTGAGTGAGGTGTAGACTGCCACCGCCTCTGCTAAGTCTAGTGTCGAACCTTTTCTTGCTAACTCATCCGCTATCTCATTACCCCGGATGTTCCTGTGACCGGGAACCCATATCAGAGTGATTTCAAGTCAATGACTAAGCAATTCCTGCTCCTTTCTACACTGTAAGACTAGTTGGATGAAATGGAGTTGGAGGCTAAGGCCTTTATAGCTGCTTGACTGTATGAGAAGATAGCTACTCTTGCACCAACTTTCTTGAAGAGTTTAGTGATTTGCATGCTTCTCTGATTGCTAAATTTTCTAAATTGAGTTTAACATATTTCTATTGAAGCTAATGACTTGAGCTTCCTAGTAGCTTCCAAAAATTTAATTTTCTATTGATTTATGTATATAACCTTTTAAAAAGGATGTCCGACTGAAGGTTTTGAAAAAGGTGTACAACGGAGAGTTATAATAATTGTTTGGACTTTTCAAAAAGGCCGGTATACATATATGTTGAGATAGTAAGCCACACTTATCTGATAATGACGACTAATACGACTATCGACAATAAAAATAGTGGCCTTCAATGCATATCGCTTATTAAATATTTCAGCGGGTCGATAGACTCAGTGCAGAAATTTTTTTTTATGTGAAGAATTTTCTTAAATATTTTTATATTTTTGTATTTTTATATTTTTATATTTTTATATTTTTCCAATATATTTATCTATTTGAAACTAGCA
Organism: Anastrepha fraterculus; assembly: GCA_037575425.1. Taxonomy (NCBI): domain Eukaryota; kingdom Metazoa; phylum Arthropoda; class Insecta; order Diptera; family Tephritidae; genus Anastrepha; species Anastrepha fraterculus. The sequence goes on along the minus strand of JAYXIM010012366.1, from coordinate 26,725 downwards.
TTTTTTTTGCGCTCATCTTCCTTTTCACTTCATTTTTTAATAACGCTCGTTTTCGTGTCATCTTTCAAATGCTGACTGGGTTGTTAAAGAGATATTTCTAAACAAATACATACACATCCACCTGCCACCGCCTAAGCAATACACGCAATAAGTTTTCTTGTAGATATGTATAGGAATACTCATGTAAATATATGTATGTAGAAAAGCCCAAAATTTAATACACCTTATTTGGCACCGAAAGTAGCTGATAGAAGCTGCTAGGAGCCAGAGTGCCGCTTTGGCGAGGATGTTCAAATACAGTGAACGAGTGGTGGAAGTACTTGCTCATAATGAAGCTGACAAGAACAAGGAAATAAAAATGTATCTAAAATTTATGACATAACACAAATTGTGTACACAGGCTCACCAGCCCATAGAGTATATATATATGCAGTTGTATCTACCGGTATTGACTTTTTCGGGTGAGCGAAAGCACATCTCGCAAGTCTAGCCAGAATGTAAAATTATATGAATCTATTAAATTTCAAAGATATGGAGTGGGAAGGTAAACAGGGCAAGGAGTATGAGCATCATCACATTCCTAAAATAGCTTACAGGTTTGGGAAAAATCAAATATTCATTTTCGGCGTTAAATAACTATAGCACTAGGGATTAGTGACTAGTTTTGACTATTTATTTCTTATTATTTTTAGGTCTAATATTTTTTTATGAAAATATAGTTCATTCTGCCACAAAAACCATACAAATTCACCTTTAAAACTTTGGGAAAATTAAAAGCTAAATAAAATAACTAAAATAAAATAAAAAAATTCAAGAAATTAACATAAAAATTTCACACTTCTTCACATTTTTTAATCAGAACTTTTAGAATTTTCGAATATGTAAAACTGCATACAAATGTGAAGAAGTGTGAAATTTTTATGGAAATTTCTTGAATTTTTTAATTTTATTTTAATTATTTTATTTCATGGAAAAAATTCCTTTTTTGGTGGCTGTTCGTTATATTTGAAATTTTGATAAGAATTTGCTGAGTTCTTTTAAATTTTATACAAAGTTTGAAACTTTTGGCTATTGCCTATTGGTGAATCTTTAACTTGCTTAAACAGGGGAGGAGTAAAAATGATAGCATACGCCTATGACTTGGTCCTAATGGTATCAGTACTTTTCCCATCAGTAATGCCTGAAATTTTGGCAGGTGCACTGGCTACACTCAGTAGTTGGGCTGCCAGTTGCGGTCTCAGAGTCAACTCTAACAAAACGGAGTTGATGCTATTCACCAGGAAATACAAGCCTCCGCCTTTTAAGCTTCCAAGACTAAACAACCAGTGTCGCACACTCGCATAGGAAGTCAAGTATCTTAGTGTAATACTTGACCCCAAGCTCCACTGGAAGCTGCACATAGAAAATCGAGTTAAGAAGGCCCGTATAACCTTCTACGCCTGTAAATCTATGTTGAGCAAAAAATGGGGTTTCAAGCTACGTGTCGTACTTTGGATGTACAACTTAGTGGTTCTGCCAATTTTGACATATGGTTGCCTAGTTTGGTGGATAGCTCTGCAGAAGGGCTACAATACCACAAAACTAAAGAAAATGCAGAGAACTGCATGTGTGGGCATCACTGGTGCTTGTAGAACATGTCCCACTGCTGCGCTTAACGTTATTCTTCACTAACTTCCAGTGGATCTGCAGGTTAAATCCATTGCTGCTCAGAGCGCTATCAGGTTGAAGGAGATTGGCCGTTGGAGATAATTTCCTGTAGGATATAGTAGCATCTTGAAGCAGATCTCCCCTTCCTTCTCTGTTCTTTACACTGATCTCTCCATCCGCAAACTGGGACTTGAGGGCTATCTTTCGGAGCAGGCAAGACTGGAAAGAGGGGCGAGTCGGCACGGATATCTGTAGGTACCTCTGTTTTCACTGACGGATCCAAGATAGAATCCGGAGTGGGAGCGGGGGTTTTCTCTAATTCAGCCAGCATTTCGGTCTACTTTAAACTGCCGAAAACGAGCAGCGTTTTTCAAGCAGCGGTCTTAGCGATCCTGCAGACAGGCAAAATGCTTCGCGACCGTTGTTGGGAGGTAGACATTAATATTTTTTCCGATAGCCAAGCTGCGATCAAGGCACTGTCGTCGCCGTCTTGCAGCTATCTTCTGGTGAACTCCGGTAAGAAGGAACTCAAACATCTCGAACGTGCAGGAAACATCTCCCTTGTCTGGGTTCCTGGGCACAGGAATATAGAGGGAAATGAAATTGCCGACGAGCTTGCCAGGAAGGGGTCGACAGAACTGGGTTTGGCTGTCCCCCCCTCAGACACCGGTGTCCCTTTGCCCGTTGTTAAAGGTGAACTACACAATTTTTTTTCTAAAAATAGCGCAAGACAGATGGAGGTCTGTCTCATCGTGGGCTATTTCGAAAACACTATGGCCTCAATACGATAGAAATAGAACGCTTAAGGTGATGGGAATCCCCCGCCATTCAATTTCCAAACTCATTGCGGGGTTCACTGGTCACTGGGTGATCGGTACTCATGCGGAGAAGCTTGGAATTCCGTACAACCCCTATTGCAGAAGCTGTGGGAATCCAGCAGAGAAAGAGACTGTTGAGCACATTCTCTGCAAATGTCCGGCTCTGGCGGCTAGGCGCTTGAGATTCCTTTGCGGGCACTTTGGGGATAGCTTAAAGAAATTCTCCAGCCTAGATCCCTTTTCTCTCCTCCACTACATTAACAGCACTGGATGGCTGTAAAAAGGTTTTCTCCTCCCATAACTTTTCTTGCACATGTCAGGGTACCAGGTAGTGGTCCACATTATGGTATCAAAACGGCACGTAAGTGCTACTTGAAGTGTGCCTGTGGTACTCTTGCCATTTTACCTACCTACCTACCTTCCTACCTTGAAACTTCCATTTATATATTTTTGGTAGCAACATAAACTATAGAAACCCTTCCAATTAATTCCGATTAATATACAAATCAAGTAGAGAAATTTCCCAAATTGCTTTTTGTATTGCACTGTAAGTAATAGAAACATTTTACTCACATTTTTTGCTATGCAGTTTTGCGATATATCCGCTTATTTTTAATATTACACGCAATATTTTTGAGTGGGTCATGGCAAACAATAGCTGCATTACATACTTTTTTTTCGCGGTATTAGGTTTTTTATATCGAGGTTTCACTGCTTAAACGAAAGTTATGCAGAACCCAAAAAAAGTTCAATATAAATATAAATCTATAGCCAGCATGGTCACTAGGCCGGGTCGATTTGTGGGGAGGCAAAAAAATCGCCCATTGCTCTGTGAAAATCATATTCTAGGGATCAAAATAAGAAACTTTGCCGAAGGAACCATACCTCTAAAACGAATTCTGATGTCCCCCAATTTGGGTCGAACTTTTAGTGTCTTTTGTGGGGAGGCAAAAAAATCGCCCATTGCTCTGTGAAAATCATATTCTAGGGATCAAAATAAGAAGCTTTGCCGAAGGAACCATACCTCTAAAACGAATTCTGATGTCTCCCAATTTGGGTCGAACTTTTTAGTTTCTTTTCTCATGTAAAGACCAAAAATGGTGATATTTTGAAATGATTGTATGGGGAACCCCCCAGGGGAGTTCCAAGGGGTGTGCGACTGGCATGGGTGGATCGGCCGTCCAAAGTAAGTGGGGTCGGTCATACATTTGGACTCGATTGGAGCACTCTAAATGGGTCAAAGTGGGATTTTTTGTTCGACCCAAATTGGGGGACATCAGAAGTCGTTTTAGAGGTATGGTTCCTTCGGCAAAGTTTCTTATTTTGATCCCCAGAATACGATTTTCACAGAGCAATGAGCGATTTTTAAATCGACCCGCCCTAATGCTCACACATAGTTACAAGCACATAAACACAAATGTCAGGATGCCAGAGTTTGTAGCTTAAAAGCGAATTCGTAAAATGAAAAAGTGTAAATGAAATGAAGCCAAATCGCAATTACGCGCCATTTAGTTTAATGCAATCTTTTATTTATGATGACATTAGCCAAATGCAAAGATTTTAGTTTTTCTTTCATTTGGAATTTTTTCGCTGTGATTTTCTGCTTCCTTTTATTTCGGGGATTTGCTTTAATTACAAAAAGTTTTCGCCTTTCCTTTTGTGTACTATTTCATTAAGGCGTATAAAAGTGGGAATATACAACGTCGCGATACGAAGAAGAAAACAATAAGCGGAACGAAAGTTAGAAAACGAAATTAAATATACAAAAGGAGTTATAACCCAAATGATATTTTTTTTTTATTTTTGTTTTTTTTTGTGCGCATCCCAAGAAAGGAGTGATTTAGATTGATTGCAAATACGAAGTACTTCAGTAAGCCAAGAGTGTGGAACTGAATCGAATGCTTTCGTCCAGTCAATAAAAGCTGCATAGAGGTTTCTGTTCTTCTGTTTAGATGGCCCAAGGGCACATTGATCTAAAATCAGTTGCTCTTTACAACCTTGTGATGCACCTATACATCCTTTCTGCTCTTCTGCAATCAGACTCTGTGTTTCGATATGCCCATAAAAGATATTAGTTATGCACGACGTGAGTATTTTGTAAATAACTGGCAGACAGGTGATGGGCCTGAATTTTAAAGGGTCGCTGATTTCATCACATTTTGGAATCATATATGTCGTACCAAGCGTTGCAAAATTTGGCAATTCTTCTTCGCCGGTTATTATCTTGGTGAAGAGGACTGCAAGTTTGTGGTGTATGCATGTGAGCTTTCTGAACCAGTAAGCATGTAAGTTGTCACAACCTGGAGTTTTCCAATTGTGGAGCCTTCGAGCAACTTTCGCAACCTCTTCAGGTGTTACGACTGAGAAAGCGAGTATTGGAATACTAGAGTACTTTTCCTTCGCTTCTGCTATCCAGGTGTTGCTTGCCGAGGTGTTGTTTTGCTGAGGTTTGGACCCAATAGGCGACCAGTATGATCTAAATTCATCCATTGATGCATGTCGCGTCTGCCTTTGAACGTTCGTGGTTTTTTTTAGTTGTCGCAAAAATAGCTTTTGATTGCTCTCCCAAATGCGATTATGTTGCTTGCGTTTCATAGATATGCTATATTTTTCTCTTCTGGTGGTTAGCGTTCTTAATTTTTGTTTGAGTGTATCGAACGTACGCTTGGGCATTTCTTCATTGTTTTCGAACTTCGAGTGAGTATTAAAGTTTTTACATATTTTGAAGACTTAGCATTTCAATCGTCCGGAGGTCTTTCCACCTTTCCAATGCTGTTATTTTTCCTATTTTTCGGCGGTGCTTTTTAATGTTCTTATCGAGTCTTATCAACCACTTCGGTTTATTACTCTTGTCAGTTGATCTGAAGTGTTTTGGCTTCTATTGACTCTGCTTTGTCGTTGACGGGCTCAATAATTAAAGGAACATCCTGTTCATTCTCTGTTGGTTGCACAGGGCTTGCTGGGGCTCCCGAGTTGTTACTGAGCTCTCTTGCCACTTCCTGAGTAATCTCTTCTCTTCTTGCCTCTGTAATGTAATCATGTATTGCTCAAAAAATCACTCCACCTTAATTGGCGACAGCTTAGCTGCAAGCCAATAACTTATAACGGGTACAAAATATTACAATTAAATTTATGCATAGAAATATTATATAAAATAGTTAACAATTTTACAAACAAGAAAAACGTTTTCTGTAAATAGTTTCGGACTATACGACAAGAATTGAGTAAAGCTGCTTTCTGCATGTCGAAAATTAAAGATTCTGGAAGTTGAAGAGTTTTCACGTATCTGCTAAGTTTTTATGCCCTAGTCCGTGGGTTGAGATGACAATTGGCAAAGATGTACACCTTCCTTAGCTTCACTGGCATTTATCATCAATTCCTAAGTCAGAATGTTTGGATAGTTTTTCTGCCTATGTTTTTTGCATGTCTTTGTTCAGAGGAACAGAATATTAATTATATAACCAGTCGTTTGAGATTTATCAATCAGGAAAATGTCGAGCCTATTGTGATCTCTTGTTGCATTTGTTAAAACTGTTCTGTCATAATAAAAAAGATAGTTGGAGTCTTCTTGAACAGGTGCTGTGATGTATCTGAAGTACGATGCTTTGCTTGGATTGAAGTTGTACATCTGCGTCAGTTTTAGATGGATTATTTTCGCGATGTCATTGTGTCGCTTCAGTTACATAGATTTTGCCAGTGTGGTGCATTCCGCTAGCACGTGGTCTAATGTCTCACTCCGACTATTGCATCTTCGACATCTGTCTGCAGCGACATTTGGATCTCGCATAACATATTGAATATAATTTCTTGTTGGAGTCACACCATCCGGTATGTCGAAGATGGTACCCTCGGTTTCGGCGAATATCGACTTGTTGATAAGCCATAAGTGCGACAATTTTTGGTCGACATGTGGGCTAAGAAAGGCTTTTCAATACACGCCATGAACAGCCATTTCAGACCATCTTTTAAGCTTTTCATCTGTTGCGTTCCTGATTTCGTAGGATTGATTCATTCGATGTGGGGTGTAATTATCATCCGCAGCACTTGCAGCCTTGTGCAGATCGGATTGGGAGCACTTATGTTGAAAGTACGCTCTTATGTTTACGATAAGTTTGCCATGCAGTGCTCCAACATCAATCTATCCCCTGCCGTCCGCTTTTCTAGGTAGCATCATTCGAACGACAGAGCTTTTTGGAGGGCGTGACTTGTATTTAGTCATAATTGTATGTATTCACATTTTACAATTCCGAGCTATACTATACCACCGGGACGAGAAATGAATTAATAGCGTGGATTTGGTTTTTGCCATTAAATTGGGTTTTACAGACAACGTCATTACTTCGCGAGGGCCCAGAACGACGTCCATAAAATGGAGCTTCATGCAAAGGCTCCTCTTTACAGCCCTGCCGCTGGAGGTTATCGGGCTGAAGCCTTTCGAGCCGAGCTCCCTTCTACGTAGGTAGGTAGGTAAAATGGTTGAAGTGCACCTGGCGCTCCTCAAGTAGCACTAAAGCGCCGTTTTGATACCATTATGAGACCTCCAATAGGCAGATATCTACAACCAGTCGTCTAGCTGCCAAACCCGGACATTTACAGAGAAAATGCTTTACAGTCTCCTTTTCTGGAAGGTGCCCACAGCTTCTGCTTTGGGGGTTAAATGGTAACCCTAGCTTTTCCACGTATGTGCCAATCGTTCAGTGAGCGGTCAACACGGCGACGAGTTTGGAAATTGAATGGCGAGGAGTCCAAAGAACTTTCTGAGTCCTTCGTATATCGTATTGGGGCCTAAAGGGTTTCCGAAATGGCACATGAAGAAATGGAGCTCCATCTTGTCTTCGCTTTCTTGAGAAATATAATACTTTGTGCAGTTCGCCTTTAACAACTGTCAGGGGGATGCCGATGAGCGGGTAGGAGGTCTCTGAGGCCAATTCAATCCCCTTCTTGGCAAGCTCATCAGCAATTTCATTTCCCTCTATGTTCCTATGTCCCGGAACCCAGATCAGAGAAATGTTACCTGCACACCCAAGAGATTTGATCTCCTCCTTTCAGGAGTTTACTAATTTCGTTCTGCACCATGGCGTCGTCGTCGCTCGAAAGGGTGGAGGTTTGAGTTCCTTTCTTTTCCTGCGAGATTTTAGTCGCCACTTACGACAGGCATGCCTTACCATGGATATATTCTTTTCTCCGACCCGTTGGGGGAATTATTATGTTTTATATTTATTACTTTTCATTTTATTTATTATTTATCATTTTTATTTATTTACTTGCTTTCTTTTGCATTTAAATTCTCTCACATTTCACTACTTTTATTCGTAACAAGGCTCCCAACTCAAATAAAATTGTATGTGTAAAATTACATCATTGACGTCCACAAGGAAAAATCCGCCGGACAGTCGATCCATGAATGCCTAATTGTTGAGAATGTGAGGTATAATTTTGCACTACAGCAGCACGATTCTCAACAGAATGTCCAATTTTGGTGTGCCAGTCGTTTTTCTATTCCCGAAAGAACCAGTTTCTTGACATTTTTTCTCCAAGCTTTGCATGGTGGACTTATTTGGGCGATTATTTCCATCAAAAAAGTCACGAATTTCGCGTTAAGTTGTTCTGAAATGTCAGAGAGGACACAAAAAAGGTACGGTCTAGGAATTAGTCCCTTCTCACATCATGGCGTCACTTTTGAAATACCCTTTATTTCCTGTAAATATTTATTATTTAATCGAAAAAATTTGTAATATGACCGGCATTCTATGGACAAAGAGGGTTGATAGCTTTTTTTATGCCAAATCGTCAATTTGGCCATTGCATAGAAATGAAGTGAGTTGAAAATTATTCATTTATTTCTATTTGTCAAAAAATAAAAAATTTAACTGACTAGGTAAAATTGATCTTTCTTATAACTTTATTAATTTTCTTTACTGAATATTAAAACAAAGAAGGTTTAATTGAAAGAAAATGAAAAAAAGCACAAATAAATCGGCCGTAAATTGTCGAAATTAAAATCTATTATAAATTTTGGGACAGCCAAATAAAAGGAGAAAATGTCGTGAGCAGGACCGAAAATGGCTACGGCAAAAGAAGGGAGTAAAAGTTAAATAAAAAAAATTCATAAGTAACAAAACCCAAGGGTACCAAAATCAACAGTAATCCAATATGAAGGAAAAAGAGAAGTTAGCAAAAAAGGTACTAAGTAAAGAAAGTAAGAAGAAAAGCAATTTAAATAGGGTGTGGCAGAATTTGTTTTCTTTCAATTTTTCAATTGCTTCAACACCAAATTTTGCCGCCTAACAAACACTACGGCAATAAGTGGTCAAACTGCCAGGTAAAGCAACAGCAATTGCTGCGTTTGATATTTTTCCATTCTATAGTTCTCGCTACGGCAATATTTGGCTACACTTTGACCTCACCGCTTCTGCGGTCATTTGCTACTTGCCAACTCTTACCTAACTCACCAAAGGTGTCGCTAGAAATCCTATTAACAGCTCGCAACGAAAAAGTCTCTAAGGCACCAGCTAGTAGAGCTTCAAGCATTTGCTAAAAAACAGTGACCATAAGCAAATTTGTGTCCACATTAGAAGTGGTTAAAGCGCATGCGGCGGTCGTCCTGTGGGAAGGAGTTTTTTCGGCTGTTGACTTTTGCTTTAAATGCGATTTTAAGTGTTACAAATTATCTGTGTTTTTTGTGATTTTTATTTTTTTTTTTGCTTAAAGTTGTGCGTGACATAATTTTTTATAAGCATTTTTTTTAATTCTATAAAATGTTTACCATTAACCACATTTTTGCGTTTGCAGCATTTACTTTGCTCTTAGCTTCGCTTGCTGCCAGAAAATTGCTGAAAAAAAAAATTAAATCGGATTTGTTTGTGGCAAGCGGAAGTTACTAGCGCATTCTGCATAAAATGTCTCGCTGTCGTTTGAATAAAAATTTACTGTAATTACAGTAAAGTTTTTGAGGTAAAGTCGGAAAAGGGCTGTTCGTGTAAGCTATAAAAATTGCAATGTGGTATGCAGGTGAACTATGAAAGCACCACATAGCGACGAGTTTTGATTATATGTTTATTAATTTTTTAATTTCAATTATTAAAATTATTTCGTATTTTTTGTTAAAAAAAACCATTTATTTAAGTATAAAAGTGAAAAAGTTACTATTTTATTTAAAATATTGTCCATCGGAAGCGGCAACTTTTTCCCTTATTTCAGACAATTTATGGATTCCATCCCAAAAAATTTCTCATCTCTTGCGCGGAGAAGTCATTAAGCCGTTTTTTAATACCTTCAACATTGGTGAACGGTATTCCAGAAAGATGATTCTGCATCGACCGAAGCAAGTGGTAATCAGAAGGAGCTATGTGTGGGCTATAAGGCGGGTGAAGTAGAATTTCCCATCCGGCATTTTCCAAATAATTTTTGACCGGTACTGCAACATGTGGCCGAGCATTGTCATGAGGGAAAATCAAAATAATTTTTATATGCAGAAAACCATCCGAGAAAAAAAAAAAATTATTAAAACTCGAAGTCATTTTGTAGCCGCTGCAAGTATTCATTTGTTTTACTAAAATTGTATTAAAAAAAGAGGTTGTCTGTAAAGTCGGTTTACTGAAGATAGTTTAACGTGACAACGTCATAAGAAAATATTGATGGAATGGTTGCAATTTTCAAAAGAAAATTTTAATTTTATTTGTTTGATAAATATTTTGTATGGATATAGAGAAGGAGATAAATGGAATCGAAAGGGAATTGGTCAAGTTGCATTTACACAAACGTGAAAAATTACGAAACATTTATTAAATTCATGAAACACTAAGAGGCAACATCATCGATTTGACTTTTTCAAGACACATTACACTCGAAACACTCCCTTTCATTTCCTACTTTTCTTATCATATCATATCATAGAGAACAGATTCGTGCAATAGATATGTCCATATGATTTGTATGCATCTTTACATATAGATTTGTTCTTTTTGTTTGAAAATTGCGTGAAATTGTATATATGCATGTTTATATGTATTGGCATATAACATATGTATATTAGTCTATGAAAATTGCACCAAAGTATATGTGTACATAAACATAATAATAGCATACATTTATAAACATCAATGTTATATTTATTTTTATATAAACATAACAACAAAAATATATTATATATATTTATATAAACACATCATACCATAACATAACATAACATAGCATAACATAACATAACATAACATAACATAACATAACATAACATAACATAACATAACATAACATAACATAACATAACATAACATAACATAACATAACATAACATAACATAACATAACATAACATAACATAACATAACATAACATAACATAACATAACATAACATAACATAACATAACATAACATAACATAACATAACATAACATAACATAACATAACATAACATAACATAACATAACATAACATAACATAACATAACATAACATAACATAACATAACATAACATAACATAACATAACATAACATAACATAACATAACATAACATAACATAACATAACATAACATAACATAACATAACATAACATAACATAACATAACATAACATAACATAACATAAGATAACATAACATAACATAACATAACATAACATAACATAACATAACATAACATAACATAACATAACATAACATAACATAACATAACATAACATAACATAACATAACATAACATAACATAACATAACATAACATAACATAACATAACATAACATAACATAACATAACATAACATAACATAACATAACATAACATAACATAACATAACATAATATAACATAACATAACATAACATAACATAACATAACATAACATAACATGCAGTTCAAGTAAGGTAACGCCGCATGAGCAAGATAACGACGTATTTTTTGGTTTGTGCAGCCGGCTACATCGAATTATAAGACGTTATCACGTCAATATATGTACATTTTTAAATGTTTATTCAGCTAAATAGCAGACCTTGAGCCGGTAATAGAAAATTTTAATCAAAAGAAAATTATTTGTTTGTCATACACCCCCCAATGGTAACTAGTACAAATATAGTCACTCCACAACTATTCTGACTTCTTCGAATAAATACCAGCTCATGAACAGGAATATTTACTGAGTAACTTGGCTTTTCACTCTAGGCTGTGAATACATACTTATATATACCTGTAAGTATATAAAAGCGCCTTATGTGCTAATAAACAGCTGCCGCGACGGCAGGCATGAATTGTCAGTATTCGTACATTGGGGAACATTTTAATAATTGAAGCATGGCTGTGAAATTTCAATTTCCGTTCAAAATTGTGGAAAAGGTTGGCTGAATGGGGAAATCGCACACCAGCGCATAAATATTATATGTAGTCGCGCAAATGTTTGTCATGTGTACACATTTTCATGCGGATTTATCTTATTTCAAGCGCCACAAGTTGCGTAAAAAGCGACGCACCATAAATTATTTGCATTAAAATTGAATTTTCCACTGCATAACTTTGCGCAGGTATTAAAAATTAAAAGCAACAACAGTCCAGCGCCAAATGTACTGTCCACCAAGCGTTGCGTCTGCCAAACGTAACAACAACAAATGAACGTCTAAGCTACGCGCTTGGCGGCAGGTGCTGGGTATAGACGTTGAGGCCATAGACACAAAACTTTTACGGTATAATGTGTCATAATTAGATGTTACCTGGTGGTATTTATTTGTTTTTGTTTTGCTAGGGAGCGGAAAGAAGACGCCTGGATAGGGGAAAGTGAAAGAAGGACCATTTTTATTTGCACGAACAGTACAGGGCCTCTTTTAATTTCGAGTTTATTTCTTTTACACTCAACTTGCATTTTTCTTTTAATTGGAATTCATTATTCGTGTAACTCAAAGCAAAAACTTGGTACAGAATTAAATGAATTTCAGCAAATTCTCATCAAAACTTCAAACTATGGTGAGAAATTTTAGATCCGTATAAGCAGCTTTGTTTTAATTTAATAAAGTGTAAGTTTGTAAAAAGTGTAAAAAATTACCGAGCTTGGTACGCAAAAGAATAATTGTGACATTGGCTGTGTTGTATGGTGTGCCATCTGAAACCGAAGATCGTTCGAGTCCATGTTTTAAATTTTCGGTCACAAAAAGTCATTCTCCGAGAAAAATTGGGCAACGCCGCTAACGTCCTGGCTTTCCGATCTCCATTTGGGGCAAGTTTGCTCATTAACAAAGGCAGCGCGAGAAAAATGTGACTTATTTTCAATTAAAGTACTGCTTGGGCTACACACCATTGAATGCGTAAATAAAATTGCAATATTTTCCAAAGCTGGTTCAAGCGCAAAGTGATTTATTTCGCACCGCGTAGATAAGACAGCTACTTTCTCTCAAAACTTCAAATGGGAAGCAGCTGTTACTAGTAAAATAAAATAATAAAAAAAGAACATTGTACGGACTACCCCGTATTCAACTTCTATTCTTCGTGCTGTCGAAAGCGAATTTGAAAATTGACAAAGACACGGTTGTCTTTTTCTATTTTCCCTAAATTTTCCATATTTCATATTCTCACTTATGAAATTAGCTTCGCTTCTGCCAAGCAGGCTGATAAAGAACAGCATTGACCAAACTGCCTGATAAGGCGCAATTACTGGTTGAATCATTCAACTTTCTCACTCAACCTTTGTTTTGCGCCGCTAGTGCTCTTCACATGCTCTCCACCTCATCTCTCTCAAGCAGCTCCACGTTTTCTTTCATTCCACCAAGGGACACTGCAGGCAATTATGATAAATTACTACAGAAATTGTGTGGCACATAAAGGCACTGGACGTTGAATGGTCGTTGACAATGACGACGAAGAGGACGGGACGACGCGACTCCAAAGCTTGTTTGTGTTATACAATGCCCGCCAGTTGTGCTTGTTTTTGTGTTCAGTTCTGCTTTACTTTGGCACAACCAGCAGCAGCCCATTTTCTGCATTGAAATATTCTGTTGGTCTTCTGTTGCATATTCGTCGTTATAATTGTTTTTATTTTTAATTATTATTATTATTATTTTTTGTTTGTTTTCCTTTTGTTTTGGCGTCGCGCTGTCATTTCATTTATTGTCGACGCCATCACTGTCAATGTGTTGTTGACGCTGGATGGATGCCTGTGCGTTGCTTTGGCTGTTTGTGTTGACGCTGAGGCTGTTGATTTTGATGTTGCCGTTGCTGTGGCTGTGGCTGTGGCTGTGGCTGACGCTGATGCTATTTCCTAGGCAAACCCTCAGCCTGTTTTGTGTTTCTGCATAATTATGATTGTTTGTTTTTGTTGTTGTTATGCGTTCTCCTGGCCATAGTGAATATAATTATTGTGATGTTTATTATTATTATTGTAATTTGGCTGTCATAGTAGCTGGCTAGCTAGCCCATCATTCGAGCTGGTCAGGGGTGTTTTTTGTTTTTGTTTTTTTCTTTTTTTACATAGTCCGTTAACTGCTCTTGTTAGCCTACATTAAGATTGGCACACTCTATTCGACATGAAACCAGGCGCTTTACAAAAAAATTGGGTATTATTGTTACTATTGTTGGAGATAGACCACTGTAACCTTTAGTGTATATTGTAACTCCAGTGGTAGATCTGGAGACTTTACCTTAAACCAGCTTTTTAGTATTAAAATTTAGTAACGAGTCTAAGTCCTCGGGATTTCATTATGATAATTAAGCAGGTCTCCTTTGTACAAATAGGTTCTTTACTCTGCACAATTTGTAAAGTTTGAGTCAGTCACACTGAGAGCTTTTCTGATATTTCGAAGCTCCTTGGACTGATGAGCCATGCACTCACGCCTACAAAAACCACAGCGTTCACGACACTTCTATGCCGAAGCGAAAAGTGAGACAGAGGCGCTTGAAGACAGGGCGAGTTCATTAAGGGCGGGCAAAGGTGTATGTTACAAACATCTGGGTATCCCTTTTAGCTTTCGGATTTCGGCTCTCGACTAGTGCAGCATTTTTCAGGTGGTGCGGTACCTGCAGATGATATCTACATTACTACTATACTGTTAGCTAGGCGGTGATAAAATTTCTCATAATCAGATGACTATGTCCAAGGTAGCTATGAAATGACGAAACAGAGTCACTTTAGTAAAATGTTATAGGAATTCCTGGTCATGGCGTCATCGAATTGAACTGAAGCTCATATGAACTAGCGAGAACCGGCACCAAACTGCCTGAAACGTACATAGCCAATGACCAATTGGTTGGTTACAGTGTAAATTCAACCAGAATCCAACTAGCACTTCCGCACCATTTTGTTGCCACATCCTCGTTACCAATTTATTTAACAGTTATTTACAGAATGATTATATACAGTCTGTGCTGTTTAAGCCCTTATTAGGTTGTTGACATCTAAGCCGGTCAGTTGCTCGAGACTCTCAAACAGCGGTTTGTCCAAGGTTAACATTCTGTCCTTCCGTAGGGCAGGGCATTCACAAAGGGAATGGAATATTGTTTCTTTTTCTCCGATTGTTTACAACTGTGACAGTATGTATTGTGAGGGATGCCCATTTTGGCTGCTTGTTCTCCGACAGACCAAAAGCCAGTTACACTGCTGTGAGTTTCCAGGCGTCCCGTCGTTTCATCTTTATCAATTTCGATGACTGCCTGAGGTTGTAGGTGGGCCGTAACGTTCTGCATATTTTGCACTTCGTCTGGTTTCTCCATCTACAATTCGCGATCCGGAGGTATTTTAGCGAAATTGTGTTCTTGACTGCACGTAATGGTGTGAATACCGATTCTGCAAGAGTTAAGGTAAGGTGGTATTTCTATTCTATTTCTATTCGTACTTTGTTCCACAGTTTAGAGGCTGCTGTAGCAAGGTAGTTATTTTTGAGAAATTTTGTAATGGGCTGTCAAGATGAGGACGCTGATTTCGAGGTGAATCTGCTCTTTCTGTGTTATTACGCAGCTCTATTCAGAGAAAGTTTCACCTAAATTTTTAATGAGTTGAAAAATCTCAGCACTATGGAAATCAGAGACTTTTTAAAGTTTTTGATCAGTTCACATTGATTTTAAGTGAGATCGGGTCACATACCTCATATAGCATCCTCCCTATGAAAATGTGTGTGTACCCCATAGTGGAAAACGGCAGCAATGTAACTTAACCAAACCCAAGGCTGCATTTCCGTGGTACCTCTTAAATTGTTTTTAGGTTTTCTTGTTCTGATACAATGCGTAATATACATTCGGTTGTAACAACATATGTCTGGAGTGCTTCAAACCACGTAGATCGCTCGAGTATAGTGACATATGAGCTTCAGTCAGCATGGACAGAGCTTACTTGCCTAAGGATGTGCTTATGTTGGAGCTGCGATGAAAGTCAAAATATCGAAGAGGGTAGCTGCTAGATCATAACAAGGTCTCCTTAGCTTTGAGGTCAGCGTATGCGGGAGCTACAATTAAACTTAGATCTCAGCAGTATTTTCATTTGAAGGTGCTGCAAATGGAAAAAATGAATGAATGACACTAGAACGCAAATGTCTCTGCTGTCCTCAAGTATAATTTTCTGCACACCCTTTTAATGAAGAAATGCTAAAATTCTGTGAGTTGTATTATCTGTACGAAGTTTAAGGGCAGTATTCCGTCAAATTTTTGGCACGTTTGATTACGTTTTAGTAGGCACACACGCACTTTTTCAGTTGGACTGATTTTTTTTTGTCATCTGAATTGAGCTAACGAAGAACTAAAGACTCGGTCACAAAGCAATCTACAGTTGTCTGAAAGATTACAAATTATATTTTAAAGATTTTCTCGTTTTCATTTATTTTAAATTTTTCTAATGAAATAACGTGATTTTTTCAATATTTTCTAAGGATAATTCAATCTGTGGATAACTTTTTTTTTATTTTTTATCGCCACTAAGCCTTCCTTTGCCAACCTTCTTCACCCGTTTGCCCCTGAAAATTTTTGTATGGGATAAGCAGCCATCATCAAAAGCTTTCCGAATTATTTGAGTCGTTTTAGTAAAATATTCATCAGGTTCAACACAAAATCAATCGGCGCTTTTTGATCCAAAACTGCAGCGAAAAATATATTTCAAAATTTCATATGAATGCTTATTTGACAGTAAAACATTGCTAGACTAGTATATCCGATTCAAAAGTTTTCCGATAGATGATCCCAAAAGTTTTTTTATTAAAAAAAAAAATGTTTTTTTGGACTAGAGGATATCTGGTAGGGCAGTGAGACAGTGAGGCGGTGCCATAATGGAGGTGGGCATATCTCTTTATATATTTTTATGTATTCCATACAAATATTTTTATGTATGAGCATTCATTTATGTAAGCTTTAGCAGGCATTCAGCTCTATCGGCTCTATCTCCTCTGCCTCAATCATTCACTGTTTCATTTGTGTTGCGCACTTTTGTGTTTCCGAAAATTAACATGAATTTGCATATCTGCTTAAATATATTTTATGCGCTGAGTTCTTTATCATGTTGTGCTTATTTGCTTGAATTTTATTTTATTAAAATTTCATATTCACTATCTCCTTTGTGAAAACTTTTATTGCACATCAACATAGCCATGCATACACTCGTACATGTATATGTATTTACATATAATAAACATCAAAATTTACGAAAACAATGGCGAGCATCGTTGTGCTGTTGTGTTTCTGCATCCAGCCTAAATGGCCAGTTTTCAATTATGTAGTTTTTAGTCGGCATTTGTAGGCATTTTTGTGCAAAACAAATTTTGGTAGCCTACTTTTGGGTGTTTAATGAAAGTCACAATTTGTTTGGCTTTCAAGCTACTTTAACAGCGATAGGTCTATAAAAAATGCTGACGGTACTTTAATACTAAATTAAATTAAAAATCAACTAATGAAAAGTAAAACGAAAAAATTAAAAAAATATATTGAAAAAAACTGAAAAGAAAAATTTAAAAATATTAAAAAAAAAATTTTTTTTCGGAAAAAATAATATAAAAATATAAAAAAAAAAAATTTTTTAATACTTGAAAAAATATTGGAAAAAATTAAAAAAAAATTCAAAAATTCAAAAATTTAATTTCGAAATTTTTTTTTTCTATTTTTTTTCAACATTTCTTTTCTGAATTTTTGAATTTTTGAATATTTTCTAATTTTTGTCAATATTTTTTTTTAATTAAAT
Organism: Anastrepha fraterculus; assembly: GCA_037575425.1. NCBI lineage: Eukaryota > Metazoa > Arthropoda > Insecta > Diptera > Tephritidae > Anastrepha > Anastrepha fraterculus. The sequence goes on along the minus strand of JAYXIM010012366.1, from coordinate 9,131 downwards.
TTTTTTCTAATAAAGAAAAGATCTACTCAAGGGTGAAAATTTTGGTATAAAGGGATTTAAATTCAGATATCTTCGTTTTTTTTTGGTTTTTTGTTTTTAATTTTTTAGTATAAAATATTCTTTTGAACAAAAAAAAAAATTGATACAAACAATCTTCAAAAAAATGTTGAAGAGAAATTTTCAAAGAAACTTAAAAAATTTGAGTTTTACTCAAAGCTGAAAAAGGGTATAAAAGGGTTTCAAATAAAAAATCTTCAGTTTTTTGTATAATTTTTTAGGATAAAATATATTTGCAAAAAAAAAGGATTTCTGGATTAAATTATACTGTTTTGTTCAAAATGTTTCGGACTATTTTTTCCCATTTTTTAAAAAATTGCGATTAGAAACAAAAAAATATTATTTGTTTTTCATATTTTCCACATTTTTTGTAATTTTTTTTTTAAATTTTTTAGTTTAAAATATACTTTTGAAAAAAAAAATCTTCAAAAAAATAGTCGAAAAAAAATTCTGAAAAAAACCTTAATAAGTTTGAGTTTTTCTCAAGGGTGAAAAAGGGTTTCAATTAAAAAATCTTGGGTTTTTTTTTAATAATTTTATAGGATAAAATATATTTTGAAAAAAAAAAGATTTTTGGAAAAAATTATACTGTTTCGGACTATTTTTTCCCATTTTTTTAAGAATTGCGATTAGAAACAAAAAACTATTTTTTCTTGTTATTAACAGTTACGCTTATTAATCCTTGCTAGTTGCATAAGGGGATTCGACTAGATTTCGATTTATATTAAAATATGTACAGCGAACCAGTGCAAAACACTTCTCTGGGGAAGCGCTAATATACGCATTCGTATTTTACATCTCCTTGGAAATCGATGGAACTGTAACCGCGTAGATTAGTAAGCAGATATGGGACATTTTTCATTGATTCAAACAGTAGATGTTTCAAAAATCAATTTACAGTCACATCGCATAGTTTTTAAGCGGTTGTCAGATACAAACCTTCCTGTGCAATGAGTGCCAATAGAGTTAAGTGCTAACTTATGTTTCCAAACTTAAAGTCAGCAAATATGAATGCAACTTTTGCCAAACTACGGAGCAGTAAAAAAAAACAGCATTTAATTGTCATTTACATATTTAATTTTGTATGCAATTCCATAGCTTTATTTCAAGTTGGCAATAAATTTATTGCCACAACATTATTCAGCTTTCACAATGCCTTTATCATTTAATTTTTTCATTGAATGCAAAGATTATTGTATACTTTTAGGCTTTTAAGCATGCTACTTATTGATATTGTGCGGCTACAATTACTTTTGATGCGGCAAATAAATTACTTAACCCATGCAGAATAACAGTTATCTTTTCATCTTTTAAAATATGCGCTTGCAAAAATTTTAAATGAATGAATGCATGGCTTGACTATGTGAAAGAGGGAATTAAATAAATTTGCCATTTAAAAATCAACACTAAAATTAATCGATCCATACTTCAATGTGATTAAGTGTTTATGAAAAAAGTAATTGTTATTGTAATTGGTTTATGGTTGAGAGAAATAATAAGTCAATGTTCAGGATGAGGCAGCTGGTGTTTGGAGTAAAATATACAGGATATTTTTTGTTATTACAAAGATTTAAATTTTCGATTAAATTTCGAAACAATTTCATTGAAAAGCCTTTCGTGTCTGGCTTTAAGATAACCGAATTTTTAATTTTCATTTCCGTGAGTTATTGCACTTGAGTTATTGATCCTACTATGACAACTGCACTTTCAATTTTCAACTGTTAAATGAAATCTGATCGAATGTAATCTGATCTGTAGTAATCCTTCAAAACTATGCTCAAGAGAAGGTGACCCAGTGATAAAACACAACGAAAGTTCAAATTAAAAACGTTACCTGCATATTAATATTTGTATGTATTTCTGAGCAAAATAAATTACATAAATTCAAATAATTTATAAATGAATAGCCAGGTAAAGGAGTGAAAAAGGAGATTAAAACTGGTTGATAAAAAACCCTAAGAGTGATTCCATCCAAGTAAGTTATTTTGGCCATTGTCGTTTTATTTCCTTTTAAATTGGTTTATTTGTAGGTCTGAGTCTAATAAATAGTAAATGGAAAAAATGTAAAGAAAGATTTGGGAAAAAATTTGGAAAATTTTCAGAGAAATTTAGTACTTTTGAGATTAGTGAAAGGTGAAAATGTTGGTATAAAGTGTACAAATTTTTTATTTTTATTAGTTCATGACATGGTTTGGGTATAATAAATAGTAAATGGAGAAAATGCTAAGAAAGATTTGTAAAAAAATAAAAAAAAAATTGATATAGTTTTGTAAGGTAAAATTAAAAAAAAATGTAATAATTTTCAAATTTAGTCAAAGGTGAAAATGTTGGTATAAAGTGTCGTAATTTATTTTTGTTTTTCGCTCATTTGTACCTCTGAGTATTATAAAAAGTAAACTGAAAAGAAAAATTAAAAAAATTTGATAAAATTAAAAAAGAAATTTGAAAAAAAAATTAATTTTTTGATACAACTTAAAAAAAATATTGAAAAAAATTAAGAAAAATTTTGAAAAAAATTTAAAAATTTGCGATTATTTCAAAGGTGAACATTTTGTTATAAAGTGTCAAAATTAATATTTGTTTTTGGCTCATTTGTACCTCTGAGTATTATAAAAAGTAAACTGAAAAAAAAAATAAAAAAATTTTGAAAAAATTAAAAAACAAAATTGAAAAATAAAAAATTAATTTTTTGATACAATTTAAAAAAAGAGTGAAAAATATATTTAAAAAATGTAAAAAAAAATTTTGAAAGAAATTTAAAAAATTTGAGATTAATTCAAAGGGGAAAATTTTGGTATAAAGTTGTAATTTTTGTTTTGGCTCGTTTGTACCTCTGAGCATTATAAAAAGTAAACTGAAAAAAAAAATTTGAAAAAATTAAGAAACAAATTTGAAAAAAAAATTATTTTTTGATAGAATTTCGACAAAATAGTCAAAAAAAAAAATATTGAAAAATTTGCTAAAAAAATTTTTGAAAAACATTTAGAAATGAATTTAAAATTTTTTGAGATTTACTCAAAGGTTAAAATTTTGGTATAAAGTGTCATAATTTTTATTTTTATTGGTTTATTTGTAGGTCTGAGTATAATAAAAATGAAAAGGAAAAAATTTTAAGAAAGATTTTAGAAAAAAATTTTAAAATATTGAAAAAAGTTATGTGAGAGAATTTTTTCAAAGAAATTTAATAACTTCGAGATTTACTCAAGGGTGAAAATTTTGGTATAAAGTCTAGAAATTATTCTTTCTTTGCATTTTTAGGTCTGAGTATAATAAAAAGCAAAACGAAAAAATATAAAAAATATATTGGAAAAATTAAAAGAAAAGTTAGAAAAAACTATAAAAAATTTAATTTTTTGCTAAAAATTTCGTAGAAAAAAACTGTGAAAAAATTTAGAAAAAAAAAATTTTTAAGAAAAAGAAAAGATCTACTCAAGGGTGGAAGGTTTGGTATAAAGTGTCATAGTTTTTATTTTTATTGGTTTATTTGTAAGTCTTAGTATAATAAAAAGTAATTGGAAAAAATGTTAAGAAAGTTTGTCGAAAAAACTTAAGAAAATGTTCAAAAAAGTTATCTAAAAGAAAGTTTGTAAAGAAACTTAATAATATTGACATTTAGTCAAGGATGAATATTTTGGTATAAAAGTGTCGAAATTTCTTTTTTTTGTTTGTTTTATTTGTAGGTCTGAGTGCAATAAAAAGTAAAACGAAACAATTAAAAAAAATATATTGAAAAAAATTAAAAAAAACTAATATTTTGCTAAAATTTCGGAAAAAATATTAAAGAAAAAAAGAAAACTTCTACTCAAGGTCAAAAAATTTTGGTAAAAAAAGAATTTAAATTCAGATATCTTTGGTTTTTTTATAATTTTTTTATTTTTAATTTTTTAGGATAAAATATACTTAAGAGAAAAAAAAATTAAAAACAAATCTTCAAAAAAATGTTCAAAAAATGTTTGAAAGAAATTTAATAAATTTGAGTTTTAGTCAATGTAAAAATCTTGGTATAAATTGAAAAATTTTCGGTTTTTTATAATTTTTTCATTCATTAGGATAAAATATACCTACTTTTGAAAAAAAAAATGATACAAAAAAAATCTTTAAACAATTTTTTAAAGAAATAATAAGTTGAGAAAAGGCTTAGAAAAATTTTGTTTTAAAATTGTATTATTTTTTAATTTATGTTAAACTGTATAATTGGAAAATACTTAAGTCATTGTGAGTATGTATTAGTATATACATACAGTCTGTTAAATAAGAGCGTGGTCACTGTTACACGTAGATAAAAAATCAGAGCGCCCTGTTTCTATGACATAGAGGGCACCTCAGTCCTTCATGCTTTTTGTAAAAAGTCAGCTGTCTGTCACATTTAATTTTCAATTGAGTGTTTTTTCGAAATGAGTGCTGTTTACGCCTCTCGTTTTGAGGCAATTTTTCTATGTTTGCATGAAAAAGGACCCAAATTAACGCAAACTGCTGCTGCGAAATATATGGGAAAGTCGAAGCAGTTCATCAGCAAGTGGATAAATCGCTATAAAAGGGTCGGTAACGTTGATGATTTTCCTGATCGCGGAAGTGCAAGCAAAGTCTCAAAAAAGACAAAAAAAGATTCTCGCCTTGTTCTCATTTATGCGAGCCATGTAATTGAGATCAACTTTCTCGACAAATTCCGAAAACTTGGAGGTCTTTTCCGGTAGAATATGCAGAAAAGATAGTGGAAAGTATGCTCCGATGGTACCAGGCCATAATTGACAATGTGGGAGATTGGACTTGCTACTGAGGTATTTGCATTGAGTATTGACGACCAAATTATCAATAAATTTCCGAATTTTCGAAAAATCAATTGTTGTTATTATTTAACAGTGACCACGCTCCTATGTAACAGATTGTAATTGAGCCTTTCCTTCCACAGTGAGTTTTTAAGTGCCTGTCATGTAGCCACAAAGCAATATCGCTTATGAAAGAGATAAAATATTAAGAGTTCCCTAAAAATTCTCTGTACCCTAAAATGTTGTTCACCTAGAAAGTACAATACAATTCTATACACACAAATACATATGCATATATGTACATAAAAACATAACATGGCTCATTTAAATATCAAATTCCGATGGTTATGATTTATTAGGAAGAGAAATCGATTCGAGTGGCTGGTTGATTCAGTTGCTGAAACTTCGCTACAAACGAGTACTTGTAAATGTATGTTTGTACGTAAATGTATAGAAAATGTGCAGCAGCGAGAGTGAGTAAACTTGGAAATCATAGAATTTATGTTGAGCTCAGCATAGAGTCATAATTGTATGCATTATGGTGGTTCAGAAATATTGGAATTACTTAATGCTTTAATTTATTTTAATTTATTTAATTTTCATATTATTTTAGATGTTCTAAGTAGTTTACTTTACTTCATGTAAATGTATGTTTTATTTAAAAAAAATTGAAACTATAAATTTTGTAGATATAAAAAAAAATTTTTTGCCACAATTTTTTTAGTTTTTTTTTTAATAATTTTCTAAATTAATCTCGTTGAGTTTATCTACTGCCACGCAACTCTCATATTGAAGCTACAATTAGAATAAGAAAAACAAAATGGTGTAACTTTTTTGTGCACTTTGAAACCCTGCAAAAAATAGTTACAGAAGGTGTTTAATAATAACTATTAAACTTTTATGCAGTGATCATATCCTGAAGAAAACTTTTGTGTGCCTCTTGGAAAAAATTTATAATAAGCGAATTTATGTTAAATTGGAAAATAAGTGAAATTTTCAGTTGCAAACAAGTAAAATGGGAAATGTATAAATTGAGTTAAATTTAAACTTTTAAATAAAAATCCTGTATACCCTCGCTAAATATCAACAGATTAAAAAAAAAATAATAATACTTAATTGACTTCCTTTTCAAAATCGAAAAATTTTGTCGGCTTTCAGTCCTACGACTTTATGTGGACCGCCCTAGCCTACACATACATCAAAGTGTTTCAACCTGATTCATAGAAGTAGATGCGAAATTACTTTCGCGACAGAAGCAGAGTTTTGCGCACCGCTGACTTTAGTGAATTTATGAGTTTCAGCTATCCGCAGGCAAATGTTTACTTACAAACCTGCTTTCATATGCTCCGAAACTCGCAGCCCAGTGCCATACCAATCTGAATTTATTCAGTGAGAGAATGCGCCGGTACGCACAAAATTCGGTCGTTGGAATTTCACACGTTACTCAAAGGTGGTGTTGGCTCGTAGGCAAAATAACTGACGGCAAATGTATGTAAATGCATACAATAGAAATCCATCAAGTATAATTGAGGAAAATTGGAATTTTTCATTAAGCCGAAATATGAGAAAATCGCGTGCAAATATGTGTTTGTGTGTGTAGGCGTGACTAGTAGGGATTGACAGCTGCAGGGGCGGACAAAATGTCCGTAAATCGGAGGTTCGATTTTTTACATAGCAATATTTCTTCTTCTACATGCGTGTATAAGAGTTGGTATATGTATGCGCGTAGACTGCCAAATTGCTGAACTGATTTTGATGAAATGATACTTAGTCTGTGGAGAGTTTAAGTTAAGAGAAATATTACGATTTGTGTATAGCATGAAAGGTATTTAAGAATAGTGAAATTTTATTCTTTTTATAAATCTAAATATATAATAAGTTAAATGAAATACTTATAAGAATATCAGTCTATATTGCATAAAATGTTTTATTATAAAATATCTTATATACTTATTAAGCATTTATTAAGCTATGGCTAGCTGTTAATCAATTATTTAGTATCCATTATCATCATCTTTGTTGGTTGCACAACTCCTGGTGAGGTCTTCCACTGCTGCAGCATTTGCCTCCAATTGTTTCGGTTCCTTCATGCCTGAAATCCCAAAAAACTGCGTCGTCATCTACAGTATTAACCCATCTAACCGGCGGGCGGCCGCTTCCTTTAGGTCTGCGGCACTTTCCAAAGAGTATTTGTTGGGCGGGTAATCGGGGCACCTGCCCATCTCAGTCTGTTGATCATTATAGGGGTTGGCTTTCGCCATTCGCTTTTGCCACATATCGCACCAAAAATTTTTCGCAGAACTCAAAGACCAGCAGCTTCTTTTTATACGAATCGCTGAGTGATCAGGTTTCACTACGGATAGCAAACTGAGAATAACAATGTATTCTTCGTTCTTCTGTCAAAAATTTAGCTTTTTAGGTGATTGCCCGAAGACAAATAGCTGCGATTTACTATAAGAATGCTGCAGAAATTTTAATCATGAGTCATGAAGTCATGATCAATGGTATCGGTTCTCATATAATATCAGTGCTAGCAGGCACTTAAGTGCCATGCATTACTTTCTATCGATTATCCATTACCCATTATCGATTATCCGTTATCCATTATCCATAATCCATTATCCATTATCCATAATCCATAATCCATAATCCATTATCCATTATCCATTATCCATTATCCATTATCCATTATCCATTATCCATTATCCATTATCCATTATCCATTATCCATTATCCATTATCCATTACCCATTATCCATTATCCATTATGCATTACCCATTTATTATCCATTATATGTTATTCATTATCAATTACTGATTTACATTAGATTTATACATCATATTATATATTACTCATTATCCATTAGCTACACTATATTATCCATTATTAATTTGTTATTTCCCGTTATCCATTGTGCTTTAACCATTTGTCAATACCAATTATTTATTATCCATTACGCGCTATCCCCTATCTGTTATTCATTATTCTTTATAGTTTTTACCTATTATTAATAAGATTTTAATTATCGACTTTTACCCATTATCGATTATCTTTAAACTATTTCCATTATCTCTTAACTATTAGTCATCGCCAATTAATCATTATCTATTATGTACTATATCTATCGGTAATCCATTATCCACTATCCGTTATCCATTACCTATTAACCATTACCTTATTACCCCCTACCCGCTATCCATTGTCCACTATCCGTTTTCAACTATCCATTAACCACTATTCAACAACCATTATTCATTATCCAATATGCACTATCCATTATCCATTTCCCGTTATCCTTTATACATTATCCATTATTTATTACCCATTATCCATTACCCATTATCCACTATCCATTATGCATTATCCATTACCAGTTGTCCATTATCCATTACTTATTACCCATTATCCACTATCCGTTATCCATTATCCATTATCTATTCTGTATTATGCGCTCTCCATTATCCATTATGCATTATCCATTATCCATTATCCATAATGCATTACCCATCATCCATTATGCATTAGGCATAACCTATTATCCGTTATCCATTATCAATTATCCATTATCCATTATCCACTATACATTATCCATTATCCATTACTCATTATCCATTATCCATTATCCATTATCCATTATCCATTATCCATTATCCATTATCCATTATCCATTTTCCATTATCCATTATCCATTAGCCATTATCCATTATCTATTATCCATTATCCATCACCCATTATTTATTATCCATTATGCGCTCTCCATTATCCATTATCCACTATCAATAACGCATTATCTATTATATTTTATCTATTATCCGTTATTCATTATCTACCTATTTTTTTTATAAATTATCCATAACCCATTTTCTATTGTAAATTTTTTATTATCCCTTATCTACATATTTTCCATTTCGCGTTATCCATTATCCATTACTATATTTCTCTAAAATCCGCGCTTGCATACACATAAGCGAACATAGTTACATGCATACAAAGGCATATTTCTTGAATTATACAATCAAACCACGGGCTCTCCTATATCCGTGCATGAAAAACATATCTGGTAAACCAATGCGAACAACAAACGTCAGCCGTCCCACAAACACACGTAGGCATCTCATTGTGTTAAAGCGTGGAATGTATTTGTGCAACGTCTGGAACAAATCATTAAACTCGCTCCAAGCACAATTTCACAATTCACAATTAAATGGCTTTCGGCAGAACAATCTGAGAAATAATGGCCCACAGCGACGCAGCTGTGTGCATCAATTTCCCTTGTTTCAGTGTTGTTTGCTATTTTGAGCTATCGG